>NCSK02000404.1:0-16571 GCA_002276475.2 Chlorociboria aeruginascens | reverse complement strand
GCCACCGCCTTGCATGCAATGGCAGGTCCAGCCTCGTCTTCGACGTTTCTGCGGCTTGTAAACGTCTGGAGGCTTTTGTCCCTTCGCAGTGACGTCGACAGTATTGTCCTGGAATTGCTGGGCCAATTTTCGCTGGAGAAAATCTACGCAGAAGGGGACAAAGAGGCCTATCAGCAGTTAGTTGTAACTCTGCTGGCCCAGTTCAATACCATCTTTTATATACAACGACTGTCTTTGCCGTCTGAAAACCTGCAGGTCGGGTGGTATCTTGGCTTTCTAGCCAGTTGGGAGGTTACTTTGCGGGCAATAGAGTTCGTCTTGCAGGTTATCGTAGAAGGACGAGAAAGCTTGTGGGAAGCTCGACTCTTGAGAGACAAATATCTGGCCGAATTTTTGTTGTCTGCTCTTCGATTCCTGACTCTTCATCCCAAGGCACCGTCCGCCCAGAGGGCCAAAGATCGCCGAGATCGTTTTGCCCGAGTACATAGGTCCTTAGAACGGATATATGATAGCTACCCAGGCCCCAAATCATTTCTTCTCTCTATTTCGAAAGACATAACCGACGCCTTACGAACAGATCCAAATGCTCTTGTTCTACCCACAAGGCTAAGATATGAACTCCCAAACCTGGCCTCAGATCTGGTATGATATAACATTATAGTCGCATCATTATTTTGTTTGGTTTTTCCCCCTCCTGTTTCTCTTCTCTTCTTTGCCTTTCCCTATGCTCCCCCCCCTTATTTCTTTTTCTAGTAGAAACTGACGATTCATCCGTAATTTTAGTATCCTCTAGCAGATTGCCTTTCATCTCCTTATGTCTCAACAATTGCGCCAGAGGTATTCGCTGGTGATTGGCTTTCTCAGTTTCTGGCCCTGCGAGATGTCTCCCAATTTGTTGTGGGAGCGTCGGTACAATATGTCGTCAATCAAGAAACTCGTGATGTGCGACTTCAGACATGCTCAGCAAGGACTCGAAATGCTGTCTTCCATGCCCTTGATAACTTGCGGATACCATCTCACCTCCAGAAAGAAGGCTTAGTGACGACATTCAGTGAAATGTTTCGAATTATTCTTCCTGACACACCAAATCTTTCCCAAAGGGCCTCAGGGTCTCATGTAGATGAAAACGAAATTGATGCCATGGATGCACTCTGTGCAAAGCTCAATGATCGGCAGGTGATAAATCGTGTCAGCGACAGAGAGATGATGCATAGTATATCTGCAATTACTAGAAACATTGCGTTGCTCGACGATCCAAGTGGTCAGTTTAGAACCACACATCCGAGACTGTACGCCATGAACTGTCAGAATTGTCACCTTGCTGGTGAATCTCAATTGAAGAATTTGGAAGAGCTTAAGTTTCCAGTACGTCTCGAGCCTTGTCATAAGCTTGCTTTCCATTCCTTCTCGGGCATCATTTCTGACTGAACGGATTTGATCATCCCATGAGGCGGAGATGATGGTATGAGAATGCTAATAATGATTTCCAGTCTGATCCCGGTGAAGCATCAGAAATTCCACTCCCTCCACAATCAAAATGCTTCCAATGTGGAGATCCTGTTACCATGGTGCGCGAGATATCACTTTCGAGATTCACATTTGACCTCCTGAAGCCTCTGGAGGCTAATGCTGATACTGTAAATGTGGAACGACATTTGCCCAGTCAATTTCATTTGGCACCGCCGAAATCCGAGACAAGTATCTCATACAATTCAGGTTATAGCAATGTTTTGGGTACTAGTAGTTCAAGAATGCACGACCCCGGACCTTCTTCGTCTCATAGTCGACCTACGTTCCCAAGCTCGAATTCTCCCGATTTACCAAGCCCTATTTCTCAGGTTCTACGATCACCGACGTCCCCAAGTTTTCGCCAGAGGTTGGACAGGTGAGTGCTTTCGCAGAATATTCTCTTATGCTAGAAAATCTTGGGAGTTGTGAGGAATTTACTCTCACCTCCTGGGAACATTCCTGAAAGAGTAACGCTGACTCCAAGATTCTCACCTATAGTACGGCTCGAACCGAAGCTTCTCCAGAAAATGTGACAAATACTATCGATGTAGCATCTTATGGAACCTCGGATAGCGTGCCAAATTCACCGTTCTCCCCAGACTTTGTGGGCATTCGCGGATCAAGCAGCTCTCGGATTGGACATTCTAGTTCCTCTTTTACATCATTTGATCCGGTCCCCATTACAAGAACTCGAACTTTGCCATTAGCTAGTCCGACCCCTCCGTCTGAGAAAGGGCCTTCAAGATGGAGATCCAAACTGTCTGTATCAAGAAAGGACTCGGTTGGACCTGGAGATACGAGTTCTCTGTCATCGGCGACCTTGGAAGCACAAAAAGTGGAGGATCTCAATCTGAAAAGTTTAACTAGCGCCTCCAAGATCTCTATGCGAGGAAAGAGCGGTAAGAACATAAATGTTTATCTGTCACAGAACTCAACCTACGCACTGTTCTGGACACAACCAACGATACACCTATGGGATCTTAGCTCATCCCCTCCTACCCTGAGGCAAGCTATCTCGACCGAGAGCACTTGTCTCCTCGCGGCTGTAACAAAAACATATTTATCATATATAATTAGAACTCAAGACCAAAAGTTAACGGTAAACTATCATCGAACTACGACTCAAGAACCTTTACTGACATGTGTACGATAGCTTCGAATCGTGAATCTAAATCAGGTGTCTGTTTCTACGGTCGAGTATCGAATGCCTTCATCCTTGTGGTGCCGGAGCATGACAATCTGTCCAAAGGAAAATTTCGTTATCGTGGGCTTTGAAAACTCAATCGTCCGTTTCTTCAAGACGACCAACCCAGAAGAACCCCGAGAAGAACGTCTCCATAGTCGCTACCATAACGAGTGCAAAGAATGTCCGTCGGTAGACACTTTGTCCTTCTCCAATGATGGACTCGTTCTCCTTGCGAGTACAAGGAGCCCAAAGAATGGGACAATTCAAGTATACCTGTCGCGGTTTCCGTTTCTTACTTTTCAAGAACTCGCTTCTTGCCGATATCATGTGCCTTTACATGAGTCGGAGGACAATGGAGTGTCATCTGTTATCTTCCGGTCTGGAGAGGGGGGTGAAGAAGATTTGATTTGCATCAGTACTTGGACTCAGTCAGGTAATCCGATCCTCATCCAGCCCGAAAGTGGGCACAGAAGCGATATTAAGACAGATGTATCCAACCGACAACGGAAACTTGGCAGTCGTATACAGTGCGCCGCTTTCTCTTCTAATGGTCGTTCGCTTGCCATGGTCAATGAAAAGGGCCATTTGTATCAGATATCGAGTCTCAATTCAAACCCTATGGAAATTCGAAGAGTGGGGGTATCCAAAGAACTCACGACGAGATCAGACTCGTACGCTATGTCATTTATGACACTACCCGACGAGGAAGTAATTGTCCTCGCGTGGGCAGATCCATCTAAAGCTACAGGATATGTCAAAAAGATCCCCTTGACGAGCAGCGTAAGTAACCCTTGAATCTGCTCTTTGGACGTTACTGATAGTCGTATCCTTTAAAGGCAGAAGGAACTATGTCACCAACTGCTGGTTTTGTATATTTACGTTCTCAACTCGAACTCCCCGCTGAAGAGCTAGCAAAGCCACCGGTTGAACTGCCTGCTACCGAAAAGCCTGCAACATTTGATCGCCTCAAGGAAAGGTTCAAAGAAGGATTTCAGTAATCGTTCCTCTTCAGTTGAATTGTCAACGAAGGATCAACACCAACGGGGAAATTGGTCGTATTGCCCAGTCTCGACGAGAGGAGCATGCCCTGAATCGACCACGGAGTGTAAGATGACTAAAGTTGGGTCTTCGAAGGAATGCAATGGCACCTCGGTTTTGTAAATCTCTCTCTCTCTCTCTCTCTTTCTCTCTTTGAACTCAAGACTTCAATCCAATCAACATCCGGGCAGTTACATAGAACTCCAATCCCTGATCTCTTTGGGAATCAAGGGAGAAAATTGTGGCAGTGAGACGCGTTCCAGAGAAAATGTGGTGGTTCCCTGTAATGATTACGTAGCATACTCCCGATCTTGACTCGGGCAAAAGGCAGGCGAGGAGGAGGCTGAGAGGAAAGGAAGGGTCAAGATAATAAGATATTGAGTTCTTGGGCGAATTAGCGTACAGTATACCGTAACCTTACCTACTCATAGATCTCGTAATGATGCTGATATACCCATCTTGTTGAATATGTTGACATAATATTCCAAATAAAATACGGTAGAAGATTGAGGCAGCAGGGCGCAGTAATAAATAGTACTGCCGCAGGGGGGTGGGAAGGCTGAGCGGTTTGGAGCTCTCTCTGCATCTGGTTGGCTGTTTTAAAACGCACGGTTGATTATCAGCCAGCTGCTCTTACAGTGTCATGCCTCTCCAACTACAAACGTCGGAGAAACTGCAAAATGAATGTTGATCTCTACCCATCTCAGAAGTGTCAACTTACTTAGCAGCGAAGAATGATTGGTAGGTCTAGCGATTCGGGCTCTGTCTGGATGTGCATTCTCCAGATCTCGGAAAGCCACAATGTGGAATCACTAATACCGGTACAAGTGGCGGTGTTCAATGTCTATTAAAATTCGGAAGGTTCCTCTTTCCTTCTCTTACATCTCGTAACTCAGGAACGATAACTCCCAGGCTTCCACGATGGACCACTCAGCAGCAGCAGCAGCAGCACCACCACCACCACCATACTCTACCATCGCTCCTGCAAACCATAAAACCCGCAATGGTATCCCTCCTCGCGACCGGCGAAGCATGGAAGATGAATCTAGGGAGCTTCCACCGGGGTGGATCAGACAATATGACACTCAAGAGCACCATCAATTCTTCGTGGAGACTACCGCTAGTCCTCCTCGTTCAATCTGGCATCATCCCTACGACGATAGTCAATATATGAGTTCCATTTCACCTCAGGAACGATCCCGCATTCAAGGTTTATATCGGGTGCCAAGCGAAGCTGATATCGAGGCCGAAAGCAGCGAGGATGATACACATCATGCATATGGAGACGTAGCTTTGCCACCGAGGCCAAGTAATGAAGAGCAGCCAAAGGGCATACATAAACTTGGTCGCAGAATAAAAGACAAAATCACGAATTCAACACATGAAGAACGAGAACAGAATAGGAGGATGAGGGAGGAAGCGGAGAGAAGAGCGTATGAACAACATCAAGCACTCCGTAGAGCGATGGCTAGAGCTGCGGAAACAGGACAGCCACAGCTTTTGGGAAAGGATAGAGATGGGAATGACGTGTTTATTGAACCGCCGGCTAGCTATGATGGTGGTTTTGGGGTATACGGAGGGGGCGCGTATGGTTATAATCCTTATAATCAGGGTCCATATTCGAATCCCAATGCGAGATTTTTGAGGCCGCAGGCGCCTTATCAACGGCCTTACGGGTTTGGATATGGCGGAGGTCTAGGAGCTCCATTGCTAGGGTTAGGAGGAGGTTTGTTGCTAGGTGGATTATTATTTTAGTGATTTGAGGAACACTGCGGGTGGAATTGTATTACTACTATTTTAGCAAAGGGCCCCAGATATGTAATGGATGAGGAAGTAAGACTTTAGCTTCCAAGATAATCATACATATAATTGTCAAAATCTTGGCTTGCAGAACTCCAACCTCCATTATCGCATAATTCATCTAATTCATCTAAGCCTGCCCTCTTCCCCGGCTCTCCACAAATTCTATACATCCCCCCTCCCACCACCTCTCCCCCACAAAAACCCAATATCTCATAGCTTGGCCTTTTCTTGCACAGTCCCAACCTGCAACTTCGCCCCATATTTCTTCAATACACTCTCATTATGATATTTCCAGAACTGCTTCGTCGCATCCTTGCCCGCCACCCGTTTGAGGATCTTTGCGCCGCCGGGATGTTCATTAACGAATTCTGCTCCCCTATTAACAAACCTTTCTCCCTCCCTTTCGGAACCTCTGAAGAAAGCCCTCAAGTAATCTTCTCTCTCCGGAATTGGGGAGGACTTACCAGTGACATCGTAAACTCCAGAATCAACAATAATAAACATGCTATCGGCATCCTTATGCGACGCTACATCAGCAACGGAGAAAGTCTTCGACATCATTGAGACTCTGGACGACAGGAGGAGTAAAAGCTGGCAAGAGATAGAAAGTATAAAAAAGAGAGATCGTAACCCGAGACTTCAGATATCGCTATGCCGAGGCTCGGTTGGAAACCGGGATTTACTCAGCGAGAAAAGGTGTGCCGTGATTGGTTCACTGAACTGAGTTATTAGTTTTTAAAATATTTGCCCTTCCCTTTGGTTAAATCAAAATATCTCGCACTTGCCTTTCACTTGCTTTTTATTTGCTTTTATAATATAAGATTTATAAATTATTATATTAATCAATTAATTAATATTGTGGGAATATATATGAGTCACATAAATCAAATAAGTAAAAATAATCTCACTTATTGCTCCTTTGGGCCCCATGGGTAAATATGGGGGATTGACAAGGGCTAGCTGGTGAATCAATAGGATTTACCAGGAGGCACCCCTTGGGTACATAAAGGGGTCCTCCTCCCACTTCTCTTCTAGCTTTAGACTCAATATACTACTTTCATATGCATATGGATTCTCACTCGTTGATTACATAATCACCACCTGGGTGATACCAACAGATACAAACACATAAAATTTATTCGCTGAATATAAAGACATCGCCGGTTGAAAGCTGCGACAACGAAAGCTGTGCCACTTATTGGTTTACCGGACCTACCTCCGATCGATGAGTACGACATCTCACTGTCGGTAAGATTCAAGGTTGGTCATATCTGTCGCAGCTTCCGAATCGGATGCACTCTCATATGCATGTCTCAATGGAAAAGGCGAGGCCCTGGTGGTAGACGTAAGCAAGATTGACGACGATTAAGATCGGAACGTCATCCTCGACAGGTCAAATCATACTTAGGCACGCGACGTCATCAAAAAAAAAAAATTCATTTGCCAAACGGCCGGAATCTTGATATGTTTATGAATTACTTTTAAATCTCTCAGGCCGTGGTGTGGCTTAATGCCACCTCGATAGTGCCTCGATCTGAAAAGTTCTTCCCTCGATCAAGGAGGCCATGGAGGATCCAGCAGCTGACAGCGAGGCTTCTTTGAGGCGACGCCGAGGCCCTGCGTTTGTAACCTCCAATGCTTGCGTTGAATGCAAGAGGAAAAAAGCTAAGGTAGATAGGTTCTCACACATTGATACGGTGAATCGAGTTAAAATGTACTTAGTGCGACGGTGGGACGCCTTGCGGTAGATGCGCTGCTCAAAATAGCGTCGAGTGCATTTATGAGACCTCGGTGAGATTGAGTAAAGAGGCTCTGAGGGCGGAGATCGCGGACCTGAGAGCACAGCTTCATAAAAGCGATACAGCAGTTCAGAATCTAAGAGCACTACTTCAACAAAATGAGCGAGTGTTCCAAAGTGTTTTGACTCCATCATCAGGGCATATTTCTCAACAGGGAAATCCTATACCTTTCGCTGGTATATCAAATCAGTTTGACCTATCTCTTCCGGCTTCAGAATTCAGAGAGGTCCCAGGTATGAGTCAATTCCTTGCTCAAACCCAATATTTAGGGCAATCGACTGGGCACACCGAGACCCAAACCCAGCTTGATACTGTGGAGCCATGGACGGTCGTGACTTCGGATCAGGAATTTATTCAACATCTTTACACATTATACTTCAGATGGGAATACCCGTTGTTTGCTACTGTATCCAAGGAACATTTCTTGGCCGATTTGTCCGGATCAGGGGAACTTGCTATTAAGGAGGAGTATCCAGGATTACAAAAATAGTCATCTTTTCACGCCATCTCCAATGCAGGGGCTGCCAATAATGCTTGTGGATGAGGCGAGCTTGAAAGAGTCGGGATTTTCCCTTAAGACTTAGACTTACAGCGTATTTGCATTGACCTTGGCTCCGTTTTCTTTATATAAGAATAACGTCACGAAAGACCCACTTTCAAGAGCACTTCCAGAAAGCTTATCTCTATAGGCAAAACTAAATGGCAAAGCAATACTGCAGAGTTCTACCAAACCTTGGACAACGCTTTCATTCTATATGCTAGCTGACGAAGGCGGCCGAAATGTATATGAACTTATACCCAAGCATCCTGGCCTACGATCTTTAGAAAATACCGAGGTCTGTGGAGAGTCATCGTTGCTCTACTTGGAGGTTCCTTCGCCGTATTATCCACCCTCCCTCCTCTTTGACACGCTTGAGATCCCCCTTCTTGGTCCTATACTTGCTGGCTGCGATGCAATGTCGCTCCGCGAACATTCTATGCTTCCTCTCCTTCTCTGCTTCGCTTAGTCGAGCCTTTCATTTCCTCCCTCGACAGTTAGAAGCAGTTGAGCTGGACTCAGCAGGAGGCGCCTGGCCTGAAGTTGAAATTATTTTGGCATAGGTCATTGGAATTACCACTGGGGCGAAAGATTAATTCGAAAAAATATTTCTATAACAAAAAAGCTATTATATATTTAAAATTAAATAATATATAATATATTTTTAAAAATAATTTAATGTAATTATATTAAAAATAATTTTAGTAATAATTATTATGGAAATATATATAATTTATATAAATTAAATAAATAAAAATAATTTCATTTATTACTCTTTTGAACTTTATAAATAAATATGGGAAATTAACAAGAATTAATTAGTAAATTAATAAGATTTATTAAAAATGTCACAATATATTTAAAATATCCAATGCATTCGCTTAATTAGTTTAAATTAGTTAGCGACTTATTTTATTAAGATTTGTTTTCTTATAATAAAAATTTTTAATTTTTTTTAATTTTAAATATTTTTAATAATATTTAATAATAATATTATTAAAAATATAAAGAGCTCACGGGTTTTGCCAATAAATAAACTTTATATATTGCTATATAAAAGTAACTTTAAATAATTTAATTAATTTTAAAATTTTTATTTTTAAAAATTAAAAGCTTAAAATTTTTTATTAAAATAAATCAAAGCTTTTAATATATAATAAACAAGCTTGCATATTACCTAATCTGCATTAACTTTTTAATATTTTTTTATAAGGCAAATCTTAATTTTTTAAAAAAATTTATTTTAAAAGCTTAAATTTTAGGTTATATAAATTTAAAAAAATTTAAGCTTATATAATTTTTCTTTTNTTNTNNATANTAAAAAATTAATTTTTTTTTTTTAANATTTTNAAATTTGTTTTTTAATTTTTTAATTAAATTTATTTGGTTTTTAAACTTTTTAAACGCTATTTATTTAAGCGGCTTTATTAAATTATTTAATTAAATTTTGCAAGCAATATTAATTACATATTAAAATATTAAAATAATTTAAATTTATTTTAAAAAATAATATTATTTTAATTTTATAATTATTATTAATATAATATATTTTGATAATAAGCTAATATTATATATTATTAACAAAGCTATAATATTTAACATTATATATTTTTTTAAAAATATATTTGCCAAAATAATATAAAATACGCTTTGTATATACTAAATTAATGCCTATTTAAAACTATTAAATTATATTATTTATAATGCCAAAATTAATTTTATATTAGCAAAATTTAAATAAAACGCTTGTATAATATTTTATAAAATTAAGAAAATATTAATCGAGACATATAATAATATTAATAAAATTAAGCAATATTATATATTATTTCGACGTTTGTACAAAATTCTTAAGGCAAAGCTATATAGCCAAAATTTAAATAATAAGATTATTTTGCAAATAGCAATGAAAGCAATAAATAATATTGCAAAATTTAATAAATTAATTTTAATTTTGCTAATTTTCAAAATATATTTTTGTATAACTAATAATAATTTATTATTAGCTTTAATAATAATTAGAATTAAGGCGGTTCGTACAGCGACGAAAAAGCTTTGAAAGCTATATATCGAGCGATTTATTAAAAATATATTAAATAATAGAAACAAATCAAATATAATTAAAATTATTATTTTTTTGCTATAATTAAACGTACGAATATAGCAAAAAAAAAGCAGCTAAATTAGTTCGTTTAAGCTTTTGTTTACGAACAATAAAATCTATATTATATAAATTTCGTTCGGCTTTATTAATTTTCGATTTACGATCGTTAAATTTTTTTATTTAAAAAAAAATTAAAATATTAAAAATTAAGGTTCGTACAACGCCGATAACGCTTAAAATAATATTTATAATTATAATTTTAAAGCGAATATTTTAAAAAATTAAAACGTTTATAATTAAAAAAAAAGCAAAACGACCGAGCATTGGTCAAAAAGCTTCGAATAAACGAAATTATAATTATTTTAAGCCAGTTATTTTAAGCATTTTAAATCTAGGAAATAAATAGCCTAATTGCTAAAGATATATTTGATTTCGTACGATATAATTTAATTATTTATAAAAAAAAAATTATTTAATTTTAGGTTAATTAATAAAATAAAAAAAAAAAAATTATTTTGGCTTCGTACGAAAAATTTAAATTAATAATATAAGCCTATAATAACGCTGGAAAAAAAGCAATTCTTATTTAATTTTTAATAATTTAATAATTAAGCTAACAAATTATATTGGCTTTTAGCCCATTATTAATTTAATAAGATCTTTTTATTATTAGCAGGAACATTACCCAAGCCTATATTTAGTTAATTATATTTTTTAATTAATAAATTTTTATTTAATTTTTAAAAAAGCTTTAAAATTAATTTTTTTTTAATATAATTATAATTGTACGAAAGTCGTTGTACGGAATTCCAAAAGCAAGAATTTATTAATAAATAATATATTATAAATATTATTAAAAAAAATTAAGCATAATTATATTTTCGTATAATTTATACTTGCTTATCAATATTACAAAAAATATTGTTGCTATTATTAAAATGCAAACAAACGATACGCTTATTATAAAAAACTAAATATTTTTAAATTTCGAAAATAAATAGCTTAAAAAAACCAAATTCGCTGCAAAATTAATTAATGCTTTTTTGTACGAAACCCCGTTAACGTTTAATAAATATATTTTAAAACTAAATAAAAAAAATATTAATTTAATTTAAAAAAACTAAAAGCAGCATATTTAAATAATTAAATTTAATTTTAAGGCCCAAATGCAAAAATATTAAAAGCAACGGGCGAAAAAAGCATATTTATTAAATATTTGCTAATTAAAAGCTAATTTTAATTTATTTATAATAGCACAATATCAAAATCCTTCGTACGATAAAGCAAAAATTTTTAATAAACGTTTTTAATAGCAGCTAAATAATTTAAATTAAAATATTATTTATATTTCTTTAAATTTAGCTTATTTGAAGTTATTTATGTTCGTGAATGGATTTTTTGCTAATAATAAAAATTTTAGCTTTTAAATCGAGTTTAAAATTATTTTAGCTAATAAATAAATAAATAAATTTTTATATAATTTATTTAACATTAAAAAAAAATTTAATTTATTAAAATAATATCAAAAGCAAACAAATAACTAAAAGCGTACTAGCTTTTAAGATTTATGGTATAATAGCAAAAATTAATATTGCAATAATAATTAATAATATTATTAAAATAATTATTAAATAAATAAATTTTTTAATTTTATTAATTATTATTTATATTAATTTTTATTCGTTATACAAATATTTAATCAAGCTTGAAACTATTAAAAAAAAAGCGCCTAATAATTAATATTATAATATTTAAGCAATTGTACGAACGTAAAAAATTAATAAAAATTTATTAAATTAATAAACAAAATAATTTGGCCAACGTTATAATAAAAGCTTTTTTAAATAAAGCTTTTTAAATGTTTTTTAATATAAATAAATTATTTATATAAATAAATAAATAAATTATAAAAAAAAAAAAAAATTAAATTAAAAAAAATAATATATTTCGAAATTTAAAAAAAGACATTTTCGTATAAGCATAAAATATAAAATTTATTTATATAAAAAAGAATCGTACGAAAAGCAAAATTATAATTTAAAAATTTTTAAATTTTAAAAAAAAAACAATAAAATGTTATATATTTATATTGTTTTCGCTAAATAGCTATAACAAAATTATTTTTATTACAAACTGCAATATATTTGTTTTAATTATAATAAATAAATTTGTTTTAAAATGTTTTAATATCGATGCACTGCAGAATCCGGGCTTTTTATTTTTTTTAAAATTTATTTTTTATATGCTTTATAAAATTTAAAAAATTTAAAAAGCTTTATTTAAAAAAGCTTTTATTATAACGTTGGCCAAATTATTTTGTTTATTTAATTTAATTAAATTTTTATTAATTTTTTACGTTCGTACAATTGCTTAAATATTATAATATTAATTATTAGGCGCTTTTTTTTTAATAGTTTCAAGCTTGATTAAATATTTGTATAACGAATAAAAATTAATATAAATAATAATTAATAAAATTAAAAAATTTATTTATTTAATAATTATTTCGATAATATTATTAATTATTATTGCAATATTAATTTTTATTATTATATTATAAATTTTAGAAGTTAGTACGCTCCAAGTTACCCGTTTGCTTTTGGTATTGCTTTAATAAATTAAATTTTTTTTAATATTAAATAAATTATATAATAATTTATTTATTTATTTATTAATTAAAATAATTTCGAATTTGATTTGGAAGCTAAGATTTTTATTATTAGCAAAAGATTTGTTTACGAACATAAATAACTTTAAATAAGCTAAATTTAGAAAAATATAAATAATATTTCAATTCAAATAATTTAATTATTATTAAAAATATTTATTAAAAATTTTTATTTTATTATATAAAAAATTTTGGTGCTATGCTGCTACAAATAAGTTAAAGCTAGCTTTTGGTTAGCAAATATTTAATAAATATATTTTTTTCGCTTATTGCTTTCGATATTTCTATATTTAAATTTTTAAATTAAATTTAATTATTTAAATATATTGCTTTTAGCTTTTTTAAATTAAATTAATATTTTTTTAATTAAATTTTAAAATGCATTTATTAAACGTTAATAAAATTTTGTACGAAAAAGTGTAAGGGACGTTATAATTAGAAGAGTGAAAAATTAAAATAGCATCAATATATTTATTATAAATTATCGTTCCACGATAGCTAAAATAAAAGCTATATATTTTTTATGGATTATTTAATTTTGCTAAGCGAGATTAAGCGAGATCATCTGATCCGTTATTTAATTTATTATATAACATTATATAATTATTTATTGCAATTATTTTTTTTTTAATAAAAATGCTTATATTTTATTATATTTTATTATATATATTCCAATATTTTATTACTAAATTTTTATTAAAAATCTTATTTTTTTATATATGCTTTTATGCGGCTTAAAAAAAAAAATAATTAATTCAATATTATTATTATATTTTTTAATATTTTTTAAATTTTATTTAATATTATTACGAAAATATTTTAAAGTAATTCGATATTATTTAAGTTATTTTTCGAATTATTTTTATTATTATTCGAGCTGCTATCAAAAATAATATTATTTTTAATATTAATAACTAAAATAATAATTAATTTTTTTTTTATTTAATTATTTTTGTTATTTTTTTTTTGCTATTTTTTTTTTTTTATATCCGCAGCATTAGCGGTGCGTTCTTAAAATGCTTTTTAGGTTTCCAGATATTATATTTTAAAGGCCATCCTATTTATTTTATTAAAAAATAAATAATTTTATTTATTTTAAATTTATTTTAAATATTTTTAATTTTTTATTAATTTGGTTTATTTTTTAATTTGGGTAATGGCAATTTATTTTGGTTTTGTCGAAGGTTTTATAATTTAATTATTAATATAAAAAAAATAAAATAAAATTATTAATATTAAAATAGCAAAATAAGTTTATAGGCTTAAGAGCCAATCTTTTTATAAATTCGAAAAAGTTTAATTTATCGAAAAGCAAGCTTTTTTGCTTGCAACCGAAAATTGCAAATAAATAATTTTATTAAAGCATTAGCTTTGATATTAATTATTATATAGCGTTTATTATAATAATGCAATATTTTTTCTTGTGCTGCTATAAGTTTTATAATAAGCTAGCTACATAATTTTTTTTAGCTTAATAATTTAATTTTTCGCTGTTAATATAATTATATTGTTGCTGTTTTAATAAATTCTTTTTTTAAAAATTTTAATTTTAATAATATAATTAATGCTATATAATGCATAATTAGAGCTAATTTGGGTGGCATGGCTGCGGTTATTATTATAAGCGAATTATGCTAAAGATAGCAATTATGCTTATATAATCTAATTTTTTGCTATAAAAGCTTTTAAATAATTTTTAATTATTTTGTTTAAAATTTTACTTTGGCCATTTGCTTGGAAATAATAAGCAGTTAACAAGCGTTTTTTAATTATTTTATATTTATAAACTTTTTTTTTAAAATATTAATATAATGCAATTATTTTAATTTGTTATAATAAATTGCAAAATATTAAAAGTATTGGAAATATAAAAGGCTTACGGGTTTTGGCAATAGGTAAATATTATATATTGCTATATGAAAATAATTCTAAATAATTTATTTAATTTTAAAATTTTTATTCGTAAAAATTAAAAGTTTAAAATTTTTTATTAAAATAAATTAAAGTTTTTAATATATAATAAGCTAATTTATAATTTGTTTATTATTTAATTTGCATTAACTTTTTAATATTTCCTTATAAAACAAATTTTAATTTTTTAAAAATCTTATATTAAAAGCTTAAATTTTAGGTTACGTAAACTTAAAAATTTTTAAATTTACGTAATTTTTTTTATTTTATTTATATAAAAGCTAAAAACTTTTTTTGCTTTTTTTTTTTTTTTAAATTTTAAAATTTTTTTTTTTTNTTTTTTTTTATAATTAATTATTTTTTCTTATTTGTTTTTTAAATATTTAATAAAATTTTTTTGTTTTTTGTACGTTTTTTAATATAGCTTCTAATAGATTTTATATATATTATATATAATTTCGGCTAGTTTCTAATATATCTCCTAGATAAATATTTTGCTTTCCTTAATAGCTTTATTTTAGTACGTTTTTAAAAACATTTTCGAGGCCATATTATGCTTTATAAAATTTTTTATAAAATTGTTATTAATATTATTATTTTTGGCTTTAACAAAATTTTAAGCTTTCAGGAATTATTCGATAAGAATAATATCGTTGTGTTTTTGATTTAATAATTTCTATTTGTTTTTATTAATAATTTAGGTTATATTTAATTTTATTTATTTTTTAATAAATAATATTAAATTATAATTTTTTCGAAATTTCTTAAAAATAATATTTAACTTGCTTTTACGCTCTTTTTTTTTAAATATTAATTATTTTTTATTATTGCGATAATTGCGTATTATATAGTTCGGTTTCCTATATCTGAAACAGATTTGATTTTTTATATATTTTTATTATTTTACCAAAATTATGGCTTTTTTAGCGACGGTTGCCCTAAGTTTTCTTTTATAGCTTTTTTTTTTTATCTTCCCTAAAATTCTAGCGGTATGCCTCGGAGCGCTTTGTATTATAATGCTTTTTTTATTTTAAATTTTTTTCGTACAAACGATTATTAATATTTGTAGCTTTCTTAATTATTGCTCCTAAGCCCATAAGCTTTTTTTTTTTTTTGGGGTAATTTTATTTTTTATTTTATTTTTAAGCTTTGCGTAATATTGAGCATACAAAGCAACGTTATTTTATTTAGTTTTAAGGGCATTTTTTTAGAACTTAGCAATATAAATTGCAGCAAATCCTTTTTATCTATTTTATCTAAGCGAACCCAAATTTTTAATAGCTTTTGTTATTTTGTCGATAGCTTTAAATATTTTCTAAATTTTTTTTTTAAATTTATTAAAGTTTCTAAAAATCGTTTAAGTTTTTTGCAATATAATACTTATTAACTTTTTATTATCCGCTCGATAATCGATATAATCGTTCGTAAATCCCTCGATTTAATTCAGCGCTAGCCCCTCAAGC
The DNA here is from genome assembly GCA_002276475.2 of Chlorociboria aeruginascens. Taxonomy (NCBI): domain Eukaryota; kingdom Fungi; phylum Ascomycota; class Leotiomycetes; order Helotiales; family Chlorociboriaceae; genus Chlorociboria; species Chlorociboria aeruginascens. The sequence continues at coordinate 552 of NCSK02000404.1, read as the reverse complement.
AAAATAATTGCATAAAATACTTTTTCTATATTTAATAAAAAAAATTTTTTTATAAAAAAATAAAAAAAAGTTTAAATTAAAATAAAAATTTATTAAGGCAAGCTTTCTTACTATCGAATACGGCAGGTAAATAGATCTTAATAATTAATTTTAATTTTTCGATTTATATTAAAGCATTTAATATAGCAATATTGTCGACCGGATTAGCCTTGCTTTTGTTTTTGCTAGAATTATAAAAATTTATAATTAATATATTAACTAATTTTTTTATATAAATATTATTATTAAATATTTAAAATATAATATATTATATATTTCCTATATTAAATATTTTTTTATAAAAATTTTTAAAATATAAATATAAAATTATATTAAGCGTTAAAAATTTTATAAGTTATAAATAATAATAATTAAATTATTATAATTATTATTATTAATAAAAAAATATTAAATAAATAAATTAAGCACAAAGTTTTTATTTAAAATAAGGAAATTTATTTTTTTTATATAAAGCTTTTAAAAATAAAATTTTTAAGAATTTTAGCGGTTTTA
>NCSK02000403.1:0-16647 GCA_002276475.2 Chlorociboria aeruginascens | reverse complement strand
ATAGCCTAACCAAGCCGCTCGAGTAAATAGACATTTAAAAAAATTTAAAAACCAAATAAATTTAAATTAAAAAACTAAAAAATTAAAATTTTAAAATTTAAAAAAAAAAAAAACAAAAAAAATTTTTTAATTTTTAGATTCGTTAGGAAAAAAAAATTATATAAGTTTAAAAATTTTTAAGTTTACGTAATCTGAAACCCGAGCTTTTAAGTTAAAGAATTAGGATCTGCCCTATAAGGAAATATTAAAAAATTAGGGCAAATTAGATAATACGCGAGTTAAAAATTTATTTATTATATGCTAAAAGCTTGAATTTATTAAAAGAAAATATTTAAAAATTCCACTTTCCACGAACGGAGGTCCTGGGACTAAAATCTAATTAAAATCTTTATAATTCAATCTATAATATCCAACCCTATTGAGCCTCCTATTTTCAATAATTACTAAAATATTTCTTATTATTTTCGTAATTATTAAATATAATAACGCAATTTTTTTTTTATAAAATTAAAGTTTATAAAAAAAATATTTATTTTAATAATAATTACTAAAAAATTATAATATTATTATATTTTGCAAATTTCAAAAAATAAAATTTAAGTTTAAATTATTTATTAATTGTTAAAAATTTAATTATTAATTAAAAAAATATTTAGCTTTTAAAATAAATTAAGCATTTCGGCCAAAATATATTAAGTTTTAATAATATTATTTATTTTAGAATAATATTATTAAAAAAAATTAAGATTATTTTTAATTATAAACCTAATTAATTATGTACAAATTATAAAATATCAAATACTTTTGCTAGCTTTTTAACCCGAACCCCAAATTATCAAATTTAATAAGTTTTATCATCCTAGCTACATGCCAATCTGTGTTAGTGGAGGCAAATTCAAGAACTCACATTTCATTAATTTCTTTAAAAGCCAATAGCGAGGCGGGGCCCACCACATCCTTTAACCAGGTGCCATCCGGAGCGTCGATTTTGGGGTTATCAGAGACCTCGACGCTGTCTTCTGTACGCTTATCAACGAGCTTGAGGAGGATGTGTTCGATATCTTGCAGCGTAATTGGTTTTGCAGGTTTCTGAAGGTTCGGACTTTCAGAAGATGTGTTTGAGCAACAGCACTTCATCGTGGGAGAGAGTGTCGCGTCTGAAAGATCCTCAGGAGGCGTATGGGAACATATACACTTCGGGGCATAAGTAGAGGTCATCTGCATGTCCATGACAGCTTTGACCAACTCTTCAGCATCGCCCAAGGTGGATAAGGAGAGACTTGGGGTTCTTGTTGGGGTTGTTGGCTGTGCTATCTTGGTTGTCACTGAAGATTCCTCATCTAACCCGAATGGATTGTTAACGAAGTTTGATTTACACTTTGTCAGTGGCGTACTCACTTGGTGCTCTGGGCTATCTGAGATCGGGTGTCGACTGGCTTCGAGATAAGTTGCTCCGGATTGTCGATTGCATCCCCCAGTGACTTCCTGTGAGGGAGGAACCAACTGAAACAAGTTCCGAACCATCGTACCAAACGCTCCCAAACACGTCTAAAAACGAGCACAACCAGCCCAAAGCAACACATCAGAGGAACATAAACGCTCAAGTCGATAGTGAGATACCCCTGGAGAGTAGTAGACATGCGGGTGAAGCCTGGGAACAAGACCAAGTCCAGGATCGAAGCTTGAACATTTGAGATTGAATAGACTGGTCCAGGACCATTTTCTGCCATGGTTGAAGAGTTTTGAGGAGTCATTGTCGATTGGCAGGCCGGTTCGTATAGTTTCAATAGCAGTGATCGTATGTAGAAGCTTTGGAAATTGCTAACCGGGAGGAATAAAGGGGGAGGTCAAATTTTGCCTCTATATACTAATCAATCTCATATCACTTTTGTCAATCATTGGCGCCTTGAATATTTTGTTGCTTTGTTATACATGCCACTCTTCGCAATGGCCAAGACCAACACCGGACCCCATAATGGAACGGCGATACCACTAATTGACTGAGAACACATATGATTAACCTTCTGTCTATAGCGTGGGGGTCGGGACCATGAAATCGTGATCCCCAAGAAGCACGTCTTAAACTTGCCGACCAATCCGCCAGGAACACGAAATTATATGTCCTGAACCCGCATGGACAAAATCACTGGTCCAGGAAGCCGCTCGACACAAACGCCCTTAACCAATATAATGGATACATGGTCGCATAATTAGAAGGCCACGGATCAGCTCTAAATATAGAGACGTGTAATTGAAGATGCTGATTGTGCTATCAATTTCTTGCCCTGTGACAGGGACGGCCGATTGTCCAAACATATCTGCAATGTCATGGTGCCTCAATTCTACTGGATGTATAGAACATCTGATAGAACGTTATCGCAACCTGTGCATCCTTTATGCGCGAATAGGGCATTATTTTATACGTAAGTATATTGCAAACAAAATAATTAATTTATAATATATTGCTAGTAATAAAATAATAGCTAACGAATTAACAAAACTATTAACGGCAATAAGGCATGCCAAGTTTGTTAAGCAATTAAAAATAAAAATTACTAATATTATATAAATTTATTAAACATAATCAAATCCAAAAAAATATATTAAAAATTAATTACGATTAGCTAATAAAAGCTAAACCTATAAATATCAATAAGATATCGGTAGCATATTAATAAATATAAAAGATTAAATATTAATTATTTAAGCAAAAATATAAATATAAATAAACCTATATTTTTGAACTATTTTAATCTCTAAATAGATTAATACTACTCATTTTCTACTTATATTCTGAACCCTATGCAACCGTTATATCTGAGAGTTCAACATTTTTTTTTGCTTAATTATTTTTATTATTTTTTTTTCCAAGCTCGCAATATTAATAATATATTTTTAAAATATTTTTTAGGTTTCTAAATATTATATCTTAAAAGCTATTTTATTTATTTTATTAAAAAATAAATAATATTATTTATTTTAGATTTATTATAAATATTTTTAACTTTTTATTAATTTAATTTATTTCTTAATTTTAGTAATAATAATTTGTTTTAATTTTATCGAAGATTTTATAGTTTATAAAATAGCTTTGGAAGAATTCGGTAGATGCTTTCTCGGTAATAATACTTGGTTCTAAAGGGCAAATTAATTTAATTGGCTAAATTAATATTTTTAACTTGCTTTATTTTAGCTTAAAATTTAAATATTTTTAAATATTTATTTTTTTGCAAATTGCTTTTAGTTAATATAATTATAATTATTAATAATTTTTATTTTTAAAAATTATTTGGAATTTGATAAAAGTTATTATCGTAATAACGATTTCTTATCGATTAAAAATTAATTAGAATATAAATATATTAAATTTATAAAAACATTAATAACTTTAATTCGATCAAATAATATAAAAGCTTAAATATATTAATTTTTTGAATTTTAAATCAAGGCCGGGCTTATAACTGTCACGTAAAAAAATAGGGTAAAAAACAAAATATAAATACTTAATATTAGAAATAAAAAATAATCAANNTNTTNTTTAAAAAATTATAAAAAATTGCTTATATAATATATTTAAAAAAAAAATTCTTTATAATCCCTATATTATAACTATTGCGATCTCGCCAGGGTACCAAATTTTACTAAAAAGTTATTAGTTAATTTAAATATTTTTTAAAATATTAATTAGCAAAAATAAATAATTTATAAATTAACGCTTCTAAATTAATGAATTATAAATTTAATCAAATATGCGATGATTTTGCATATGACACGTCGACAAGCCAAAATTTCGAAATCCGCTAATAAATATTGGTTATTTTTATTTTTATTAGCCAAATTTAAATCCAAGTTCGAATTAAACAAATTATTGTTGGAATTATTTTGGGAATCGATATAAAAATTATTTGAATAATTATAAGAAATATAGCAGGCCCGAAATATATTTATATATAAATCATATAGCTGATTATTGATCGTAAATAAATCGATCCAATTTAAAAATAAATAATAAAGCATAAATTTAATTTAATAATATTTAAAATAAATATTATTTTTTGGATCGCTAAAATATCAAAAATAATAATTAATAATCTTAAAAAAAACTCTAGGCCGGGGCCTTCAAAGCTTTTAATTCCAAAATTATAATTAATTAAATAAAATAGCTTTATTTACGGCCGAATTTATATTATTAATATTAGAAATTTAATTTTAATACTTTTATAAAACAAAACGCTGGGCCGAAACATTGCCTAATTTTAATATTAGCAAAGCTAGCTATGCTTATTCGGGCCGGCAATCGAACAAAATTATTTTTCGAAAGTAATACTAAATTAAAAATTATAAAAAAATATGCAAAATTTTTTAGGCCAATTAATTACGTTTTATAATTAGCTTATTAAGCAATTTCGATATAAAAAATAATAATAACGCTCAATTATTTATATAAAAAAAAAATTTGCAACTAAAACTTAATATAAAAAGCTAAAAATTTTAAGCTTAAAAATATATTTGTTAATATAAAAAAAAAACGATAGCTAGATTGGTTAATAGCTGGATATTAATATTGGCCATTTATTTCATAGTAATAATCGGCAAATATTAATTAAAAAACAGCTAATTTCGGGCAAAAAAAAATAATTATTTTTTATAATTAATTTTTCGAATTATAATTAAGGCCAAAAAAAAAAAGCTAAAAATAAAAAAATCGACAAGTAAAAATTGAATTATTATTTTTCTTAGCTTATAAATAATAGTTCGAGCGGCATTAATTATGCTGCTAAAATTAATTAATAAAAGCCGCAAATTAATCCGAAATATTAGCTATATTTTCTAGGGCAAAAAATATAAAATAATATATATCAAAGGCTCGTAAAAAAGCCAAATTTTATGCTATAATTTTAGCATTTTAATATTAAGCAAAAGCGGCCCAAAAATTTTTTAATTTTTTAATTAAAAAAAAAAGCCGTCGAAATCTAATATAAGCCGTAAAAATAATTGGTTTTATGGGCTTGTTATTTTATACGGTCCCAAAAATTAATAAAGCCTAAATATAAGCATAAAATATGTTTTTTAAAAATTTGAAATTAAATATTTAAATATTAAACAATAATATATAAATTAGCCTAAATATTTTTTTTAATTCACAATTGTAATATATATTCGAGGCTTAATATTATCTTGAAATAGCCGGGAAAATGCCGTAATAAATCTTGCTATTATATATCGATCGTATTAAAAATAATAAATATTAAAAAAGCTATAAAAATAATAAATTAAATAAGAGTTTATAAATTATTATTTTTATTTTTTTAAAATAAATATATATTAATTAAATTTAAGTCTTAGCGAACAATATAAAATAATAAAAATTTGTTTTTTTCAAAGGCCGTAACCAGCTTTTCCTGGTTAAGATTTTTAAGATCGAAATTTTTGAATATATAAAAACGAGCCAAATTTGCCGCTCGTTGCTATATTAAAATATTAAAAATTAGGAATCGCCAGCGTAAATAACGGCCGAATTTTTTTATTTTAATATCGAAGCATATATTAAGCGTAGGCCCGCAAATTAATCTTTCGAATTTTTAAAATATTAAAATTAGCAGCTTTTATAAAATATAAAATAAAAAATGCTATAACAAAAATCTAATTATTCCCGGCCGCCTTATCGATCGAAATTTATTAAATTAATAATGTTAGGAGATCGGGAGAAAAAAGATGCCGGCCGAAAATATTTTTTAAAATTAAATTTATTTTTATAGTTTTATTATTAAGATTTAAAATTATAGATTAAATATTAAAAAGCGGCGGGGCCTCAAAAATTGGCTTAGCTTTTAAATTTTCCTAAGGTTAAATCTTATCGATAATAATTGAAAATAATAAAAAAATATTTATATTAATAAGCAATATTTTAATTCGAGCAATAAAGATTTTAATTTAGTGGTAATCGAAATAATTAGCTTTTAAATAATAAAGCTATTATATAATTGATATTTGTCGAACCCAAAAATTAAATCGAAATTAATTATAATATTTAAAATCGATATATAATATATTATTAAAAGGCCATAATAAAAAAATATTAAGTTTTATTAAAAAAAAAAAATAATATATTAATTATTTTTATAATATTTTGGATAAAATTTATATAGTAGCCAAAATAATAATATTAATAATCCTAATATTAATAAACCAATATTTATATATAAAATTAAGCAATAATTATTTTTTTTATTTAGGTAAAAGCAAGTAAATAAACCGGAAATATATTTGGATTTATATTATTTTCGGCCGATATTAAATAAAAGATTTAAATTTTTTTTATTTTTTAAATTTATAAAAAATTATTGCTTTTAATATCGGTCATATGTTTTTATATTAATATGGCCTATTTCAATATAAAAATTTTATATTTATTGCTATTAATTAGCCGAAACAAAGCTAGGAAANTATTGGCATAAGCATTAATTAAAAAAAAGCTTGGAAAAATATTTGGGCCGAAATCGGGGTTGGCAAAAAAGATTTTATAAATAAATTAGCTAATAATAAAAATTTTGAAAAATTTAAAAAGAATTCAAATTATAATTAACATAAAGCTTTTTGTTTTTTATAAAATTAATATAATAATTCTTGGCACGAAATATATAACAAATAAATTTGGCTATTCAGGGCAATAAAAACATTCTTAAAAAAAAAAACAATTGGAAACGTACAAATATAATTAAAGCAATATTTAATAGCTATTTCGAACGTAAAAATATTTGGAAATATATTATTTACGCCGAAAAAAAAAAGCCGAAAAAAAAAAGCCGAAAACAAAATTAAAACAAATATATAAATTTCTACGTGATTTAATAAATTAAGCAAACACGTAATTCCAAAATTACCCCAAATATACTTGTGCAAGGGGAGTCGGAATATAGAAAAACAACTACGCGTTTAATAATTCTAAATAATTTAAATAATTTTAAAATTTTTATTTTTGGGAATTAAAAGTTTAAAATTTTTTACCGAAATAAATCGAAGCTTTTAATATATAATAAACTAATTTATAACTCGTATATTATCTAATTTATATTAATTTTTTAATATTTTTTTATAAAGCAAATTTTAATTTTTTAAAAATTTTATTTTAAAAGCTTAAATTTTAGGTCACGTAAATTTAAAAATTTTTAAGCTTACGTAATCTTTTTTTTTTTATTTATATAAAAGCTAAAAGTTTTTTTGCTTTTTTTTTTAAAAATTTAAAAATTTATTTTTTAATTTTTTAATTAAATTTATTTGGTTTTTAAGTTTTTTAAATATTATTTATTTAAATAATTTTATTAAATTATTTATAATTATATTTATTATTAAACTGTTTGCACTAATTTCATAGGTCATATCATATAATGCCATATTTACCAACAGGGCTAGCTGAATAAATGTCGGGGGCGGATATGGATTCTGAGAATATAAATAAATATTCTAGTTTAGTTTATCAGTCAGTCACAGTCATAGTTTCGTGCGTAGGTAGCTCTTCCAAAACAACTAACTAACTACTAACTATATACCTACCCATATTACAATAAGCGTTAGTACTTAAATTTAGTAGTTGGTGCCCCCCCCTGTCTTATACCCGAATAGAAAACGGTATTTAATTGCCTCTTACATACGATAAGTGTGTATGTAAGTAATACCGACAAAAATATACTTGAAACCCTAAATAAGTTTTAAAATTAAAATTAAATATTTTTCTACTTAGGTTTCAAATTGGGTAGAATTAGAATTGAATTAAATTGAATTGAATTAAATAAAGTAAGATACAAAATATGTATAAGTTAAGAAATAGAGAGTTAGTGTTGACAGGAGAAGTTAAAAATTAGATTAAGTAGAGTGGATTGTTCTGGGGGAGATAGGGACAGTGTGAAGAAGTGATAAATAAATCGGCTGTATTGGTTATTGGTGGAGAACATTAGAGCGCAGCGAAGCTGGGGGTTTGGGGGCGTGCCCCCATGAAATATATATATTATATATATATATATATATTCCCTCCATTCCATTCTTTCTTTAGCTTTCAAATGCCCACCTCCCTCCTCTAAACCCACGAGACATCCAACACACGAAACAAGATTTTCAGCCAGCGAGTCCATGACGATGTTCTCCCAAACCCACCTCTATGCCGCTGCGACGATTATAGGTACATCGCGTATTCCAAATGGCGGATACGAGAGGTAGAGCTTGATTCCCTGCCATCGATGGGACTGCAGAGCACTACATTTCTAGCCGGGCTCAGGAATCAAGTGCAGAGGTTTACGGCCGTGGGGTTATGGATCGAGCAGGGTATCAGAAGGGGAGTGAGATTGCGGTTTGGGGTTTTTAAATTTATATCTTCAAATGAGACAAATATTATTGACATAAAACCTACCCGCAGTATTTAGAACTTCATGGCCCTTCAAACTTCCAATCCTGACCGGCTCTTAACTGTGATGAAACGTGATCTGAACAGGAGCTTAAATTCGTTGGTTCCGGAGATTTGGGATGAGTTAGAGGAGGCGATTGATGAGACTTGGGAGATGGATGAGGAGTGGAAGGAGATGCATGTGTTTGAGAATATTGATGAGGGTGATTAGTCGGCCTAGTAATAGAGTGTTTGTTGGATTGCCACTCTATATATTACTTTCTTTCTATTTTTGTCAATGTACTGCTCGTGAGAGGAAATGAAAAAGGTGCTGGGTTGAAGAACAGGCCGCAACGACAAATATCTAGCTAACACCTACCTATCTTTACGCCCAAGGCATAGGCATCTAATTAATCTCGTCCTCTCTCATTTCCGACTGCTCTTCGCACCCCTAATCCTCATCCCCAACCATCGCCATTTCGCCGCTTGCATGAAATATCTTCTTCCCTTCATCTAATCTCGCTATACTTTTATTTCCCCCTCATCCTCTTCACGGGAATTAAATGAAAAAGATCTCCAAAAATGAAAAACCAACAACCAGAAAATACTTACAACCTGGGCCATCCACGAGGCCGCCAACCAACTCGACACTCATGAAATGACACCCCAAAAAGTCACTCATCGTATCATGACCGTAAATTTCGTGCTATACACACTAGCACCTTTGCAGCCACCAATCTAATCTTCGACCTCTTCTCTTCCCCGACCTCACAAACATCATCGCCGAACTCCGGGCAGAAATCGAAGGCCTACTTCAAGAAAACGATGGCGTATTCACGAAAGAAGTCCTCGCGAAGATAGTGAAACGCGAGAGTGCAGTACGCGAAAGTCTACGCAGAAGCACATTCATGATCCGAGAGGCATGGAATGGCTAGTTGGGCGTGAGAATAGAAGACGGACTCTTCCTCCCCCCCAGGCACGCGCATCGCAACCTCCGGCCGTTCCATCCACTACGACCCTGCCATCTACGCATCGGCATCCACTTGCGACGCCTTGCGCTTCTCTCGCGCCCGGGAAGATAAGTCGTGCGAAGGAGAGCTGGCTAAGACTTTAGAGGGTAGGAACCTTCCTCAGTTTTGGTCAGGGTAGAAATGAATGTCCGGGCCGTTTCTTTGCCGTTACGGAGTTGAAGCTGTTGCTGGCGTATCTAGTGTGGAATTATGAGGCGATGCGCTTGGAAGAGAGGCCTAAACTGTGTGCATGAGTTGAAATGATGGATCGTCTACCCTATTTAACAAGCCCCCTGCTTGCAAGTCATGCGTTTCTCTCCTGCTCTAGAAGTCTGACATTATAACTTGGGATTTTCATATATATCCTTCGGGACTTTCTTGGTTGTTCCTCGAGGCAAATGATATCTTTGACCTTGCTATTGCTATTCCCTCCTCTTTGATCTGCTCCTCTCTAGCTTTTATTTATATGAGTTTGGTAAGCCTCAGAACTAAGTAAGTTCTTCAGTTCTCCATCCGTGTATGTGATCTAAACAAATAAGCGAAGATCAGTATAGTCTTGATGTACAGTACAGCCGTACAGGTTTTAGCCTATCAGCTAGGTTGAATGGGTCGTTGGTTTTCAGGCTCATTTTGAATATATTCCGGAACTGGGCCAGGTACATCCACTCTGGATAATCATTAGTAAAGAAAGTATCGGTATAGATACATACAGCGTCTATCCGTTCCAACGGAGAAGTATGAAAGGAAGCTCTATAGCATCCACAGGACCATTATCAATCGGAATTATGTGGTTCGGGTTGAAAAATCCGCCGAAAGTGGCCATTCGATCACCGTCTCGGATCTCATTGAAGTCCCGTTCCCAAATCTTTTGGCAGGCAGCATTTGCTATAAATGAGCTCTGCTCGTGGAGAGCTCCAGGAATTTGATCTGTTTTGCATTGGACAAGAACACGAGTGGCCATTGTTGGTCGTCGTCCAGAGATAGTAAATCGGGGTGGATAGTTGTACTCGAAGAATTGCTGTTTACCAATCTACCAGCGCAGGGCTTCACAACCAGGGATCGAGGACCAGACAAGACAAGCGGAGTTGAGGAGGTAGCTGCAGATGAGAGGGGTGGCTCTGTCGACCAGAGCAGGTCAGCGCAAGGCGATAACTCAGGTGGGAGTCCAGGTGAGCCACGCCCATTACATCCTCCATTGTGGAAATAGACGGCCAATTCTTTTGGCAGAGTTGGACACAAATCTGGTTTGCGGCCTGATCCGTAAGGTGGCTGTAGGCAACCCCTGGCCGAGCTTTTTGGCTGCCGAATTTTTAAAAGCATATTCGTCCTTTCAGAAATTGCAAGAGAAACGAATCATTCAAAACGCGACAAAGGCTTCGGAGGCATTTGGAGCAACGTAGGCCTCCGTTTTTCTTTTCCACGCGGGATTATTAATTTTATTATAAATATTAAGTGCGAAAAGATATGCGTATGCTATCCACAAAACGAGCCAGGGACGATATAGAACATGCCGAGCAGCACCAGGACGTAAATATAATTAAAACTATTTATATAAACCAAATATGTAATGGTTTGCCCAAGCGGGCTGCCGACGAACTAGATTTTGCAGAACGTTTTTCCCACGTTAAAAAAAGCAATAAAAAAGCGCGCGAAATGAAAAATGTTTACGATTAAGGATTTTAAAAGCTTAAAAAGCCAAGTTGCAAAAGGTGGGTATCACGAACAAGCTTGATTTTCTGCCTGCCAATAATATTAATTTTTTTAAAATATTTTTTTTAAATTTATATTAAATAAAATGCATAAATAGCCATTTTTTTTATGCAATTAATAATAGCACTTATGCCTTCTTCGAATGTTGCCAAACACGAAGCCAAAGCTGGTTTTCTAAACATTTTAATAAAAGCATTTTATTTTAAATTTATTAAAAAATTGGCCTTAGCTTTGAATAATATTAATTTTAATGCTTTTATATTTAGCATTATAAACTAACTAGGATCGTGGACGAAATAAATACAAACAGAAAATATGGCTAGAAACATAGGAAGCGGAATGCTTTAAGCAATATTTAATAATTATATATTAATATTTATAATAAAATTTTTAAATATAAAATTTATTTGAATTTTTTAAAACTTTTCGTTTTTCAAATCGCGCTTTATGTTTTCCATTTTTTGTATTAATTTTAATAAGCTCGAAAGAACTATTTTTGGCCAGTTTTTAATTATATTAGCTATCGCAAATTTAAATATAATTGCATATTTTTTTTTTAAGTTCGAAATTAATTTAAATATTAAAAATTGTTTTGCGAAATATATTAATATATGCAACTATATTATAAAACAATAACTTATAAGCCATCGTTAGGAAATGCTTTTTTTTTTGCATTGGCAGCTTATTTCATCTAATGCAAATTAAAGAATTTTGTTTAAAAATTGTATCCCTTTTATAATAAGCAAAAAATAATTATGCGAGCCGCTGCAATAGCCAACTCGCGATCCTTTGGCTAGCAGATAAATTGCTTAAGCCCGCCGTCAAGCCTTTGGACCATTTCTTCTAAAGCATAAGTTATAGCCCGGATATGCTATATATATATCTTAGGCAATGTGCGAGTATGCAGGTTTCGTTGCCGAATAAAAACTCCACGATAGATAAAATGTGCTAAAAGGCATTAGATAAATACCATACATGCTTCGTTATACTTATTATATTGAGGACGTATTGCTGGCAAAAAATCCAGGCCATATTCCGAGAAAAACTCGAAGCCCTTCTTCTGGATACCATCCCAACCGTCGAGTCTTTCCGGTCCAGGAAGCCATGTTTAAAAAGAGTCTTTTTCGCGGTCTTTACGGAGTAGATGGCGGGTTCCATTGGGGACTGGTGGTCTGTTTTTGTGTTAAAATGCAGCGGCACTCAAAAGGTATCAGGACTCAACTGCATTCTCTCGCATATTATCACTTGTTATCCTGATGTCAAGATCTCGACTTGTGACCACAACTCCTAATCCTTCCCTTGACAGGGATCACAACCTATGATATCCTCCATATTTTTACGCACGCCAGGGTCGAGATAACCCAAGTCAGCAGGGCGTATATATGAATAATGATGATATCTGCCTCTGCAGCCACATCCGGAAACGGTCCAGTAGATCGAGGCTCCTGAATCGGTACAATAAATTGGCAACCCCTTTACAGGTATAAAGCTAAAAAATGGTTTGCTGAGATCGAAGAATTTTATTTATAATTTCAAAACATACAAAAATATAAATTTCTAGCGCATTTTAAAACACAAATCCTTCAGAAAGTATACACGCTCAATTTTCCATACTTTTATTATAATATTATATTGCTAATTTTATAATTAGGATAGCTTTTATTAAAATAAAAAAATTAATAAATTATTATAATTTCAAAACAGGCTACCGTACCGATAAATCCAAATATATATATAAAAAAAATAATTATAAATTAACAACTTGCAAATATTTGTTTAGTTACATGCCTCCCCCAGCTTAGTAGCAATAGAATAAATATAATAATTTATTTGCCTCTCGGAAAAATGCTAATAAGCGTTAGGTTTATTCCGAACTATAAATTTGAATAGCAGGATAAAGGCAAAAAGTGTAAGGTTAGATATAGTTAGAATGTTTAGTTGTTGAGGTTGGTTTAGCCATGCTAATTAGATAGTTTAGATAGGAAAAGCTTAATAGCTTTTTTTTCGGCATTCTTCACTTGAAATTGAAAATCTCGAATTTTTAACAATCCGTATTCATTATTCTCGGGCCTTGCAAACTTGAAATCCTAACTCGTCCAGCCTCTTGTCCCAGCCTTGAAACCCAATTTTTCTTCCTTAAGTTAACAAAAATCGAAGTCCACAATAACCGGAATGTCCCCATCCATCAGGATATTGGTCGAGTTGAGATCGCAATAAATAAAATTTAAGCTATGAAGGTGCCGTGCCGAACACCCTGCTGAATACCCCGCAAACAAAGGTCTATGTCGAAAAGGCGAGAGTTCTTTGTTACGCTTTCTAACAGATTTATGCCATATTTAACAAAACAAAGGCCGGTTATTCTATCGTTCTCGATCATGCACCCAAAATATTAAGCAATATTAAGATGGGGAAATGCTCTTAGGATTTCGCAAACTTTAGTTTCATTTAACAAAAAATTATTTATTTCAGTTAAGGCCTCGGTGTCGCCGTAATATAATAGATTAGATTGCTTTATGTAACAGTCCTGAGGTAGCCTCGTTTTGTTCGCTAACTTCCATATTCTAGTCCCGTTAGGGTTACAGACCAGGCCAAAAACCAGTCTGTTCCAATGACGTCCCAAACTGCAGGTTGTGGAGGATGTTTTGCCTCTTTGGTAGCATCCTGATGGGGTAGATCGTGATAGCGAGAGGAGGGGAGGAGGGCGCCATCTGAGAGCTTGGAAGGGGAAGACGCGGTACGAAAGGCCCAGGAAAGGGGGGAAGCCACGTGAGTTCGCTCAAGCACAAACTAAGTAGTTGTCGTTTCAGGTAGCGCCCCTGTTTTCGGCCTCCACAGCTAGCCCATATAAGTCATTCTGATTTGGCTATAGAGCCCCGAGGCACAATAAGTGAAGCTATTCCACTTATGCCCTATGATGAGACCCATAGTACTCCTATGGCCGAAGTAGTCATATTGCGACCCGGTTAAGAATGCCAGACCACCAGACCACGAGACCTGCTTGTATAACACTACAACACTGTGACTATGCTCTGACTGTTGGTTAAGGCCCTCGTGGTCCTAAACACCTGGGCAGAGCACTTATTTAAGGAAAGATTTCCCCAAACTTGCTGTTTAGTTACAAATTTCCCATTTTGAATCTCTTATTAAAATACCTGGCTTTCTCTTTTTCAGATCTGTCACGTAAAAGGGTAGGGTAAAAAACGAGATATAAATGCTTAATATTAGGAGTAGAGAGTAATCAAAATATCGTCTTGTTTCTAGAAACCATAAAGGGTCGCCTATATAATATATTTAGAAAAAAATCCTTTATAATTCCTATATTATAGCTATTGCGATCTCGCCAGGATACCTAATTTTATTAGGAAATTACTAGCTAATTTAAGTATTTTCTAAAATACTAATTAGCAAAAATAAATAATTTATAAATTAATGCCTTTAAATTAATAAATTATAGATTTAATTAAATATGCAATAATTTTGCATATAATACATTTCTTTAGGCATACTTTTTTATTAGTATAAAAGTAAGATTAAAGCTTTATTAATATTGTACAATTTTATTATAATTTAATTATTGCTTTTAGGTTTTATAAATCCAATTAATAAATAAATTTTCTATAGGATTATGGCCCCAAAACCTTAATAAATCTATTTGCTAGCATTTTATTAATTAATATCTATTAAATTTTCATCGATTTATTTTTAATTTTTTATTAAAATTAATATTAATAAATATTTATATAACGTAGCTTTATAAATAGCTTTTAAGTATTTATAACTAATAATTTTACGATTTGGAAATTATTTATTTATAATATAGCTTATTTCGAAAGTACTAGTTTTAATAAACTAAATATTTGCAATTATTATATAATTTATATAGCAATTAATAAAAACGCCAATAGCTTGATTTTTGTAAATAAAATAATTATAATTTTTTAAACTTAATTATTCCAATTTATAAAATTATTTAATAATTAATATATGCCTCCTTAGGAGCTATGCCTAATATTTTTATTATTTGCAAAAAAGGCATTACTTAACCTAATAAAAAAAGCTATTTTTGAATCTAACTCCAATTCTTCTAATAAAAATAAATAATGCTTGGTTCCATTAAGGTACGCTTATAATTAATCGATTGCATCTCGATAAGCTGGTCCAGAATTTTAATTATATTTGGAAAAAATATTAATTGCTTTTAAAATATTTTCTTTAATTATAATTAATGCATATATAACTAATCCTATATATTTCTAATAATTTTTAACTTATTTAATAATTGCTTTGCTTGCAAATATTTTAAATTTTTTTTATTGCCATCGAAATAAAAAATATTTTCCAATATTTAATATGGAATTTTAGCGCTTTTTTAATAATATATATATTTTGGCATAATTATATTTTTTTTTGGATTTTATTTTTAAAAATTTTAATTCCAAAAAATCATTATAGATTTCCTAATTTTTTTAATTTGAACTTTGTTATAAATCCAATTTTAAAAATTTTATATATTAATTTATTAATAATTTTCGTTAATATCGCGATATTGTTTATATAAAAAAATATAATTAAATTTATGCTTATAAATAAATAAGGTACGTTTAGTACAAAATTTAATCCAAGCTTTTTTAATATTTTATTAATATAATTAAGCTAAAGCAAAAATAATTTTTGCAATTTATATAAAATTTGTTTAAGCTTTAGCAAAATATTTAACGATTGCTTTAAACGTGTTATGCTTTTTAAAAAATAAATATAAATTAATTTATTTATTAAAACATTTTTAAACGCGTTAATAATATTAAATTAATATATATCAAAATTAAAATAAGCTATAATAGCTATAAAAAATTTAAAAATTTTTGCAGCCAATATAGCGGCATAAATTTTATTTTTTTTAGTTTGCATATTTCTTTTTATTACTAATTTTGCTTTATATTTTAAAAAAAAAGCTATTAACGTTGAATTTATAAATAAAAACCTATATAATAAGCAAAGATTTTATGGATTATATTATAAATTAATTAATAATATAAAAAATATTTTTTTTAATTAATATATTATATTTTTTATGGGCCGCTGCTATAAAACCTTTGTTATAAAAATGCTTGGAAAGCTTCTTTCATTTTTTGGAAAATCGTGGAAAATTTTTTTGATATAACCTCGATTTTTTAAAAAAAAATTAATTCCAAAATTAAAAAATAAAATATTGTTTTTATTTGGGTAATTTCCAAGTTTACCTAATTAATTTCTTTTCGACCATATAGTTTTTTAGGCAATATATGGTTTTTTGTTAAGAAGTCAATGCAGATTAAGTAATAGACAAGTTATGGATTAGCTTATTATATATTAAAAGCTTTGATTCATTTCGATAAAAAATTTTAAACTTTTAATTTTTATAAATAAAAATTTTAAAATTAAATAAATAATTAAAAATTAAGCTTATATAATAATATATAAAATTTAATCTTTGCTAAGCTTTTTATATTTTTAATAAATTATAAAATTTGGTGCGTACTAAATATAATTTTTTTATTAAAGCAAAACTAA
>NCSK02000402.1:0-16742 GCA_002276475.2 Chlorociboria aeruginascens | reverse complement strand
GGGGGGGAACAAGAGGGGTGATTGTGATATCACTCGATATCAATATTGGGGGGGCATATATGGCGATGATGAGGACAATCGTAGAGGTGTTGCGCATGGAACAGGTGAATTGTGAAGAGAGAGTGCTGAAATTCTCAACCCCCACAGCTCCGGCCGGTAGAACCTCTCCCACAGACGCAATTGTGGAGGCAACACACAAGACAAATCGATCTGAGGCGGTACCTCTGTTCTGTGTTCCCGGATCGATGTACTATCCCTTCCCCTTCCAAGCTTTTCTTTCATCATCGCACTTTGTGTTTCACCGTTTCATGCATCCGTCCGTCGTCCGGTCTCGTGCCACCGAACTTTAGCTCTAGGTGCTTCGGTTGGACAGGTATCATGATGGGATCGAGATGGTGGAGATGGAGATATGTTATCATTACATATGTGGTGTTGGATATGAGCTCTGGGGCGGATAGAAGGGCTAAGGCGCTGAAGTGCTGAAGGGGTGGTAGTGAGAAGGCTCGGTCAAATCCTCACGACTTCAACAGACTACCCCCAAAACAACATCGGGAAAGCCTAGAAATAAACGCCTTTACCGCGCGGATCCAACTGATCTCTCAACAGCCTATGCATATGAGACATCATGTCTCGAGGGGATTGGATGCCATGAGCCAAGTGTGATACAGACGAGCAGATTGTGTAAAGTCAAGTAATACATTACCAACCAAGTGACCCACCCCCACACTCTAGCCTTCATTCCAATATGATTGTGATGCTATCCATTCCGGATCTCAGAGTCGGAAATCTGCAGCGGGGCCGGACATACTCCCTGCACAGTAGGTTTCTCCCCTTTTTCCATTTTCCCGTTCAGAGATATGTGGAAAGGAGCGGAAGGGAGAGGGAGAAGGCAAAAAGGTGGGGCTCCAGGAAGCTTCGGTACTTCCTGAATGATGAATGGTGAATGATATGTGGATTGAGGGGTGGTAAGGCACGGATGGAGAGACGGGGAGGGACGGGGACAGACGGAGCTGTTTGGATGGACCTGAATGGTGCAGAGAAAGGAGGCAGAACAAGGACAGCACAGCAACTTTTAAGCAAGCAAGCAAGATAATAGGCAACACGAAGCAACACATGAAAATTAGGAGAGCCGAGTTGACGCCTTCCATACGGAGGATTCAGAGCATCCAGCCATACACATACAGCACAGGACAGATTTGGAGTATGTAAATATGGTACATACTGGGACTGGACCTATTGTATGTAGGGTTACCTGGCTGCACTAATGTTTATGTGATGGCACCGTGAGGCCAGAATTTATTTATTACTTATTTACCTCTCTATTTATTTATGCAGAGGACAGACGGTTTAAGGCAACTCAACATTCACTCAATCTATTCTGTATCCATTCTTACCACTCATCCACCCCCTTTTTGCTACCCACTCCACTCCTTCACTGTCTGTGGCCGAATATCACCGGCCAGAGACCCCTTTATTATTATCATAGTTATTGTTACTCCTGTTATTAACGGCCCCGTTTGATTTCGGCTTCCTGGTCACGTTTCACCCGTCACTTCCCTCCCTCCCTCCCTTCACCACCGATCTGGACAGCCGGACATGTAAAAGGAATTCTATTGTGCGACCATAATCAACTCATTCTTCTCTTTGCATTGGCAATTGCATGTTGCTGTTCTTCCTCTCCACTCCGCCTCACGCCTTGCCGCACCGCCGCCCCATAAACGAAGGTGCAGATCTGAGAAAGAAAAGAGGGAAAAGAAAAAAGCAAAAATAGGGAGCAGTTTGTATGTTTTCAATAAAGCCCACCAACTTGGTTCTGTGTTGGCTTGCTCCTCTATTTCGTCTGGTTTTCTCTCTTCCCATATCTAAAGTGTTCCAAGGTCTCGGCAGCAGGACCTCAAGCGCAACTTCAACCTCGTCCAAAACTTCGCGCTGGCAGACCAACCACCCTCACCTCTGCGCCGCAAAGAAGGAATGTTCCAGCCACAGCCAACTTCCTTCTCCCCATTCTCGCCCTATGGTAATTTACCGCCGCCGTCCTCCGTCCCCTTCCACTTCGCTGCGTCTGCGAATGCCGACGTCGTAGATTCAGCAGGGCCCGTCACCTTTCGAACTCCCGTCTTTGCGCTCAATACGAACCCCCTCCCGCATCTCCCCTTCCAGCAGAACATCCCGCAACAGGAATTCAAGATGGCGGAGCAGAGCGACCTGGAGGCTCAACAGGCGCTGGCGAGGGATTTTCAACCCGTGCTTGAGGTAGGTAGCCTGCTTTTGGAGGGGGGTGAAGCTGATGGAGATAGGGCCCTTTGGTGGGGGATAAGAAGAGTAGCCATGCTATTACTGAGGAGTATGCGAAGGCGGATCCTGTCTACGTTGCGAAGACTGCGGTAAGTCTTCTCCGGACGTCATTCATTGCATCTACTAAGCCCGGAAAGTCGTTACCACGCAAATATTCTCACTATCGACCTATTCTGGGAGATGGGAACTGTGGATGGCGGGGTAAGTTTCCCCAGCTTCACCACCATGCACCATCTAATATGAATAGCTGCCGGCTTCTCCTATTTTGAAACGCTGTTACGCCAAGCTGATAAATCGAGATTGGAGGAGGAGATTGCGAGAATGATTTCGCTGAATAATCTCCTTCAGACTGCGGGAGGGCATCAATTCTGGTTGTTTGAGGATATGGTCGGGGAGACGACGACCTTGCTGAAGGGATTGGCAAATATGTTGCCCGAGTCCCCACAAGCTGCGATGCGTTTGTTGATGGAGACCTTCAATGATGCGGAAGCTTCGAATAATATCGTATATCATCTACGATTGCTGGCCAGCTCGTGGTTGAAGGATAATCCGGAGGGGTATCAAGATTTCATACCGGATGGGATTGGTGTCGATGGATATAAGAAGGATTGGTTGGAGTTACCGAATCAGGAGATTGACCATTTGGGGATGACACTTCTCATCGATGTGCTACTGAAACCCATTGGGATTGCGGTCGAGGTCGTATATCTGGATCGAAGTGAGGGCACACAGGTCAATAGTCATGTGATGCAGAATGAGGATTCGAATGGTGTACCTACAAATCCTGGATGTCCGATGATACATCTTCTCTATCGACCAAGTCATTACGATATTCTGTACAAGGATATTGAGGCTCCGATGGTAGTGCGACAGAGTATCGAACAGATGGGCCATACACCGATTCAAGTCAACCGAGCAGCTTTCAATCATCATACCGTTCAACGAACGTCATCGATGAATGACTTTGCAAATATAGATCTGACGACCCTTCTCAATATTCCTGGTTTCATTCAACCATCTCACCATGGATTCCCCGCTTCATATCACACCCAACTCGACCAAACCTTCACGCCATCACCAGTTTCCAATTCGATATCCCCAATCTCCCCCGTGGCAAGCACACCCTCCTCTACCATTCCAACCAACGATACGCTCCCTCTAACACTCAACACCTCCCACTTTCCGGCCTCTACCTCCCTCGCAGTCCACCCTCTCCCACATCAACCTCACACGCAACAACTGTCCCCTCAGCTATCCTCCCCGGCGTCTCAACTATCAGCAACGCCCACCTCAGCGTCTTCCAGTTTCAGACCGAGTAAATATAACTGGGAAGCCGCGGCCGAATGGCAAGAGCAAACACCTAGTTTCCAGACCAGCACGTTTCGGAATAGTCATTACAACACAGCACACTACAACAATCCGAACTTCCAGCCTGAGGAGTGGTGTCCGGATGCGGATGAGGGTTGGAGTGGTAGTAGTACGAGTGGACTAGGCGGGAGAAAGAAAAGTGGATAATTGCAATGAGCAGAGATGACATGGAATGATAAAATGATGAATGATGGAATAGCATGAATGAATGACCGAAAATGAACGAAGGAATGAAGTGAAAGAACCATTGATAATAGGACACGAAAATATGGAGCGGGCGTTTTGCAATGAAATGAAATTATTCAAACCAATGCGATGAAATGGCTGGGTTTTCAAATTGGCTTTCTTTTTTGTTCCTGTTGAAAGTTGCATTTTGCATTTGCGATCGATATGGAGCCGATATAAGATGGAAGGGAGCGATGGTTGTATCTTGGCTTGCTTGCTAGCTTGCTTGCCGTGGTGGTTATTAAGAGACTTATTATCAGCCGTGGATTGTGATCTGGGACTGGGATTTTGTATTGTGCAGGGGGTAATTAGTGAATAGGTAGAAGTAAAGTAGCTATGAATGTGGGAGGGAGGGGGGAGGGGAAACACTGGTTGCTCCTCTCTTTTTTTTCCCCTTCCTTTCTTTTATTCCACCTGGACTTGACTTGACTTGCTTAAGGGGTTAAAAAACGAGTGGGGAGGAAGTGCATTCACAGGTAATTAAAAAATGGAGAGGCATAGGGATATTTTGAAAAGATGTAATTGGTGACAAAACATGTAATTATTGAACAGTTTTGCAGATTTAATGTGCGGTGTTTTGGTCCCTTGCTTGCTTACTGGGTTATTTGCTTAGCTTGTGTGTGCGTTTTATTGCTGTTAGAGTTATTATACCAAGTACCAGTTCTTTGAATCCAGTTATGAGGTCCATAG
This sequence comes from Chlorociboria aeruginascens, assembly GCA_002276475.2. Lineage (NCBI taxonomy): Eukaryota > Fungi > Ascomycota > Leotiomycetes > Helotiales > Chlorociboriaceae > Chlorociboria > Chlorociboria aeruginascens. Next base: position 12,164 of record NCSK02000402.1, on the reverse strand, counting down.
TAAGTAGGGATAGGGGGGGGAACCCAGAGAGTGAATGAGAGGCACGTGGCACTCATTCTCAACAAAACATCTACCTGCTAATCGCAATGTTGAACCATTCCCCGGTATGGTTTTTGAAACTGATATAATGTGTAGGTGATAAAGGATAGGAATTAGAAACAGAATTTGCGTGGCTGGTGGAAGTTAAGACAATAAGAACGAATATGTAGTAGCTAAGTAGTGGGAACCTGATGGATATTCTTGTGCCCTTCGAATCGGAGATCAAACTCGGTTTGGAGTGAGCATAAATATCTCTGGCTGCTGTTCGCAACTGCTTAGTCCCTTCTTCCAAAGACTAGGTCCACCTAGCCCATCCGTGTTAAGTCCCACCCCCGAGATCTGAGAACCGTGTCTCAAACCCGCAATTATAATAGTTTGTAAGACCTGTGTTCTGATATTCAACCCAAACCTCCCTTCATAGCCAACGTCCTAGATTTTGTCTTCATGTGATGTCTTGTTCGAGGTGTATTGCGAACTTGAATCTGTCCATATGTCCTGGGCCTCCTTGCAATATTGTCGCGCGCGCTTGCGGTTCTGGAAACAGGTTTTATAGGCTGCGACGTTGTAGAATCTGGCGGGAATAATAGCTCAATGTGCTGATACGATGGTTAATCGCGCTGGATTATAGGCGGGAGTGAGTCTATTCAGGGTCTTGCTGAGTAGGCCATTTAGAAGAACATGCCTCCACGATGTTTGGGTGATCGAACTCCATTGGTTGCGTCGGCGAAATCGACGGTGATAATGATGGGGATAAAGTATAAACATCTGCCAACCGCTCTGCGACCAATGTTCATACGTCTCGCGCATATGTTCCGGCGTCCCTCATCTTGCCCCCTCCTATCATCCCCAATATGGAGTATCTCGTAAGGCGACCTCTCTGCATGTACTTATGATCTGTCAGTAGACTGTACGTAAATTCGATACCGAAGCCAGGCCTTACCATATCGCCCAGAGCGCTGGATGGGCGCTCAACCGGGGATGGAGGCACTTCTTGATCTCGAGCCATCACCAGCGACTTACCGTAAGTAAAGGCGAGGGAGTACTTAAGTACCTAATCTTATATCACGTGATGATACTACTACGAATCTGTTATTAGATGAGGCTACATAGACCTTATTATACCCCTTCACGTATTTCTCAGAAATTATTAATCTCATTCCACAATATCCCAGCTCAATATCCTTAAGGGAAACGCCATGTAGTGCTCAACACAGCCAAACTTGTGGAGTTTCCTTCTTGCTCTCCACAACTCTCTTTCCATCGTCATCATCATCCACCATTTTATGTATATCTCAGGATAACCATGTCTTCTATCTCTACAAACTCAAAAATCTCGTCTCCCAATCAAATCTAATATTTGCAAAATTAGTTCCTGCAAACATTGAAGCCAAACGATATTTTAATGAACTCGCAGAGGCAGTTCTATCAAACCTCATAAATCTAGAATATATGCACTATGCTAAATTTGTATATATCAAGTCATACTCCCCAAATCTAACCGACCACCAATCTAGGTAAGAAGGTCAGAAAAGCCAGACAGTCACTGACATGGATGATGGGATTTCTCTCAAGTTAACTTCGAATTACTAAGGCCATTACATTTACAATTGTGAATGGCAAGGGAGGACAAGATCGTGAATCAAAGGAAATATAATCTAAGTGGATGGCTAGGTACATAGGCATGTCCAAAGCTCAAGACAGCACGCTGAGTGGTGTATTAGCATGCGTTATAGTTTCTGAATCATAGGCCCGTTATTAGGTGTGTGAATTTGCTGGGTTTCTAATGTTGCAAGACCGAGTCAGGAACAAAAAGAAGAAATGTCAACGGTTATTGTTGTCAGATTAGATTTCCTCGTCGAAAATTGTGTAATTCTAATAATAATTGTAGCCTAGTAGTAGACCGGAATATTGTGGCAAGTTGATACTTGTGATTGGTGCTCTGGACCTTGTTTTGGAATCCGGTGCTTTGTTTGTGTGAGTTATGTTTATATCTATATAATGTGAATATCTGAACCATGCATTTCAAGCAGATAAGTTGTCTCAATGCTCTTATATTTCTATTAAGGCTTGTATAAGAGTATTCTCGGCTTTTTATCAGAAGCAGAGGAGTGAAAGGGTAGTGAATAATACAAAAATTCGATAAATATATTAAAGGGAAGTAAGCGAATACTCTCATCTAAATAATGTGGCATAAATTGAGAAGCAAATAAGTATTTACAAGATCCAAGGAAGTAAAAAGAAGTTCAATATACATACATTGGAGGTATTCTTCAGGACAATATATGGTATTTCATAGTACTTTTGGGTTGGCAAACAGAGAAGAGCATATATAAATTAGGAGGGGAAGAAGAGTTTTGGCAATGTGAATAAAACAAAAACCGGGAGGTGGCGAGCGTTACTTAACTATTACTATCGTCAAGTTCTTTCTCAACGTCAAGTTCTTTTTCAACGCCAACTTTCCTGCTTCCTTGTTATGCGCTTTATTAAATGCTCCCTGGATATAGCAAAGAATTCTGCGAGGGTTTGTAAAATCATCGATGAAAATTGACCCATCGGAGTTAATTTGTAAGACACGAATCCGCTGTAACTGTAATTCGAAGAAGTGAGGGTTAGGGTTAGAGTTGGAATAGGGAGAGATGTTTTATAGTTGCTGATTTAACTGTACTTCAACTACCTATTGTGAATCATTCACAGAGCCGAGGTAAGCCCGGAATCCCCTTTCTAGTTAGCGCACGATTGTTTCCTATTTCCTCTGTCTTTGGTGTGCCCTGTCTCTCCTCGACATTATTTTGTTTGGATAGAGAGATTGTCGAGAGTGAATGATATGGCCTTCAAGATAGGTTGTGTTAATCAACAAAGTGAAGAGGGTCGAATGGGCGGAGAGCTATAAATTCCCAAATTTCCAGATATCTAAATTTCAAACAGAATAGATATATTGATGCTGGTAAGAAAATAGAAGTATTGTAAAGTGGATAATACAAGATACAGAAGTAAGTTGTTGCGGTGCGTTTCTTTCTGTGGCCATATAGTACCAGCCGGTAGGAGTGAGATTATTAACTTTAGTAAGAGTAAATACAAGGCCTACTATTATCAATCCCTTTTCATCTGCCGTCTTTCATTGGTTCATCAATTTGTAATCATCAATGCTACATCAACAGTCTTGATAGAAATTTTATTTGAAAGAAAATGAATGCTAAGCCCTATATCTAAGAAAATATTTTGCAGTAATCGTAACATAATGCGAATACAATCTTCCGCAGTCAAGATCAGTACTTGTATATGGAAATTAGAATGTGCAGGGGTTATATATAGTTTTGTAGTGGGAATGAGAATGGAAGAGCGAATGAGAAATTGTTTTATATTCAATTTATAGAATATTAAATTGTTACAATTCTGAAAGAAAGATTAACACTAGAAGGGTGAATGTTAATGAATGCGGTGGCAAAAACTTTTGGGGGAATTGGGGGTATAAATCGCAAGCTTTGATATAAGGAGAGGGTCTCAAGGAATTCGAAGTCCGTACGCCTCAGTACTGGGTGTGTAGAGGCCGTATTAAGGAAAGGTGTATTATAATATTTTCCTTGGTAATGACGTTGCATAGAGATCTCAGGAGTTGGAAAATGAACAATATTTTGAAAAGTTTGGAGCTTCATTATCAAATTTGCTTCTATTGTCGATTACACTTATCGGTGCGAGGATAGAAAGAATCAAACAATATATAACTAGTTAGGTAAATAAATAATAATGCTCAAAACAAGTCGCAAGCGTGTTTCAATATTAGCGATCTATCATTAGCCATTAGTTAATTAGGTATCAAGCTCAGTCTTCCTGGTGCTTGCCTTGAACTCGTGGGAATTATATGGGCTTTGAAGATGTAAAACTTATGGTGAATTAGCAACCACTAAGGTTATCAGTACAGTGTTAGTGTTGGTATCACCAAGGTGGTGATATAAATCAAGATGTGAGAATCAATTGCAGTAAAAGATTGTATTGTATATTGAGTCTAGGGCTAGAAGAGAAGTGGGAGGAGGACCCTTTTATGTACCCTAAGGGGTGCCTCCTGGTGAATCCTATTGCTTCACCAGCTAGCCCTTATGAACCTCCCATATTCACCCATGGGGCCCAAGGGGGCAATAAGTGAAGCTATTCCCACTTATGCCCCACTATGGGACCCATAGTACTCCCATGGACCGAAGTCAACCCATATGACTCATATATATTCCCACACTTAGAATGACAGGAAATAGAAATAATTCTCTATATAAAATGTGCAGCCAAACATGGAAAGAGCAGAGCATAGTACAACATATTCCGACTCACGATAGACTGTGGTTGGGGCGTTGATTTAAGAGCAGCAAATGAGAAGTACTGGACGTTTAGTGATCTGATTGGATTGGAGTATTGAAACATAATGATGACGGTTTTATTATCAGTCAAACAATTGTTGTCAAATAGAATATTGTTATGTTAGTAGCTTCCTCCATTAAAATTTAGGTAGAACTAATCAAGTTAGAAAACATTGAAATGCCCAAAATCTTACAGAACTTGAGCTCAAGAAAGATCTAATATATCAGAACACAACCAGATTAGTCTAGGCTTCTTGACTTCTGGCTTTCAGAGGTGGCCAGAAATAGTAGAGTTGAAGTTAAATAGGGGTAAATGTAATGGGGGAGCTCAATAAAAGTATAATCTAGGTACCCAGGAAAATATTAAGATTAAGAAATTGAGGAAAAGTTAAATGAGCATGACTTATAAATGTTTTTGAGCGATTTTATAAGGCGTAACATTTTGTCCTGAGCTAACCGTAGAGTCTCTAACCTTGTCTTACGAGAAGATGCAAAGCTAAAAGCAGTGTTAATCAGAACAAGATTTCAAATTCAACAGAAAACCTACCTAAGACCGAAAGTATACTACTAAAGTAGATGATAATATCTCTTGCTGCTGCAATAACTGTTAGCATGGCCTGACTTGGCTCCGAGTTTAAGGATAAATGCTATTAAGACAAGACCACAGAGGGCCTTGGTGAGGTTTCAAGTTACAGAATGAATTGTCGTTGCACCCTTTTCCATTTCTTTTCGTTTACCTCTATTTTGCGCTCTCGGGTATCGAATCTCCCTCCAGGTCTGAAGAAATATGAATCGCCCAATGCTGCCAGTAACAGTAATACTTTCAATGATGTTACACTGAGTCTCAAAATTCTTTTGACAGACCACCACATTCTTCTGATAGCCTACCATGTTTCTCTAATAGAGCACCAAGGTCCTCTGAAAGACCTATCCTCTGTTGTGTAGCAATTTATAGGACCTCCAAAGTTCCAACCTTCATCTCATCATCTCTAGAGCTCCTCACTTCCCACACCTTGATCTCTTAGGGTAAAGGGTATGTTTGTCTGTTGTTAGAGAAGACGTTCCTAGGATTACCAATATATCGTGTATTCGGCCGAATGACTGGACGTGCATGATCACGCAACTTGCTCAAGACTATGCGGCGTAGCATGGAGTTGTCCGACCCGATCATTCTCGCTCTTTCAAATCAAATACGCCACCTTCACGCTGCGTAAGTTGTCCAACAATATAAGGCTGCTGGCTACTGTGATGATATCATACATACAGAATCCATCCTGATCCCCGATATTCATTTGAATAATAACACGTTAAGCATGGTGCAGAACCGGCAGATTTGATCCCCCGCCATCCATACAATCCCAGGATATCGTACAAGCTCCAAGTTATTTCAGCTCATTGTTTGCGCAATCGATCCAGAGTTATCCAGAAGATAGTAGCGTCTGGATTGAAAGAACCACAAAGGAGATCTGTCTTGAATTGGGAGTTACTTTTGAGCCATACAATTCACTCTGAATGCCCTTGCATGCCAGGTGCTCTCTCAGTAGTCAAGCAATTACAGAAGTATTGAAGTCAGTGGGCGTCGGAACTAAGGTAAAGAAAAAAAAACCAAAAGCAGTGATTTTTACTATATGACTAACCTCTTTGCATGGGACGCAATATCATTCCCAACTATCCAACTTGAGTTCACTCTATCCTGCCGATACAAATACGCAAGCACTATCTTCAGTTTCTACCATTATTCAATCGAATGAAGGACGAATAGCAACCCAGCTGGGTAATCATGAATGCTACTGAGGTGCCAGTTTTGTCCCTTTTAAATTAAACGTGGCATTCTCCATATTTGACGTGACTATGAGGTTTGAGCAGACATCAGTGAGAAAATAAGTCAGACGTCTCTCAGAAAGAGCACTGAACTATAGCCTCATAGTACGGCACCGGCAGAAACCCTTTTAAGTGTTATGAGTTAACTTCTTCCGGCAAGCCTCCCATCAGATATATATTCCACAAAAATGGTCAGAACTAATTGTCAGCACGCTAAGCGCGGGCGCTGACGATTATAACACATGTTTAGTGGGCAAGAATATATGAAGGCCGATGGAAGCTCGTGTTTCACCCAAGAAACATAGCCGTGCTGACGTAATGTTGGCAAGAGGATCTATTTGGGCTCCAATGCGCCCCACGTTCTGGACTGATGCTTATTATATCAACATGCATCCGGGGCCATATGTGGTATCTTGCTACGTGGAGGTTGGAGGATTTGTGGCGGCACGCCAACCACAACACTTTAAATCTGCCTCGAGACACAGCGGAATACTACCCCCAAAGCACCAGCAAGTTAAATGCACCACGGATCATTGTAACATGCAATTACGTGTTTACACTAAATCTTGTGCTGTGTAGATTGTGCAGCAGATATCCTTTATAATCATAATGAATAAATGGCTAACGTCATGAATGAAGGCTAGATATCTCCTCACTTCTACGTAGAGACAGAGAAAGCGAACTAATACTAAGTTTGAACAGGCAATAATAATAAGCTCTTCTTGAGTGAGTATTCATAAAAATTGAAATTTAAAAAATTTTCTTCTGATTTCGTTATTACATTAATTATTGAGATATCAAGTCACTTATTTCTTAAAGTTGTTGTATTGTAACTAATAAAAAATTTATTTTTTAACATTAATTTTGGGACATACCTTTTTATTAAGTTATTGATACTTAAAGGCTAAAAACATAGTCTTTTTACAGTGCCACTAACTAATTTCTGTAGGAGATGGCCGCGAGCGGGCCTTCCGGAGATGTCATTCGGCGATGTTATGGGAATTATGTCAACCACAACAAAGCTGCCAGTTGGAATCACAAGATAAATCAAAGAGTTTAGTGCTCAAAAGGGCCATATCCTCGAGATGCTTGATTTTTATGCTTTTCATTAAGTGAGTTGTGAAGATGAGGTACAATCTCGCTATCCTTTTCAAAAGTTCTTTCCTAATTTCCTTTATTATTCTTTCACTTGTATTTTATGCACATATTCTTGGTCAACTCTCTTTTAGCCCAAGAAATGGAATTGCACAGGCGCTGCAATCACAAAGTTCTATCGGTTGGATGGTGAAAGATGTTAAAGGTATAAAACCAATTTCTACTCCAAAACCACCCTCTTCCCTGAAACAATCCTCTGCTCTAAAGCCGTCTTCTACTCCAAAGCCTGATCATAAAGTTGGATATCATAGATGGGATGCAGCATCAATCGCATATGTACCCATCTATATAGCTGCGATACTGGATCCTCAGAACAAACAATTTCGACGATTAGAATGCCCAACCCCCAAACCTGGACGATATGAATACTTGCGCCCAACAACCGAACTCTTGGACCCATCTAAGCCAAAGTATTTTATCGCTATCAATCTTCATCAAGTCGCACATCTTCTTCCGCGTCTTATAGGCTCCATAATTGAAACTATCCTCTTTCTAGGTCCATCTTCCTGCACACTCTCAATAGTCGAAGGCCGTTCCACAGATGGGACCTACGAAATTCTCTCACTCCTCAAACCTGTCTTATCTGATCTTGGTATATCATATTTCCTCAACTCATCGTCCTTGGATCCCACAGCCACGGATCGTATCCTAGCGCTTGCCGAATTACGGAATGCTGCTCTTGAACCGCTGACTTCTCATCCCGAGAACTACGATAAAGAAACTACGGTGGTATTTCTGAATGATGTAGCAATCTGCATGGAGGATATATTAGAACTGATTCATCAACGACAATTCCAAAAGGCGGATATGACATGTGCCATGGACTGGGTGAATAGTAAGGAAAATCCCACATTCTATGATGTTTGGATTGGTCGAACCATAAGCGGAAACTCGTTCTTTCCCTTTCCTGAAGATGGGAGTTGGGAATACTCATCACAACTATTCCGCGATGATTTGAAGACACGGAGAAGGTTCGAAAAGGGGAGAAGCTTTCAGGTCTTTGCTTGTTGGAATGGAGCAGTGACCTTTACAGCGAAACCTCTAATGGAGGGGAAAATCAGGTTTCGGACAAAGAAGGAAAATGAGTGTTTTCAGGGAGAGCCAAACATTTTCTGCAAAGAAATGTGGTCACTTGGCTATGGAAAGATTGCGGTGGTGCCGACTGTCAATTTGGAGTATAGTGATGAGCTGGGGCAAATGATTAAGGAGATGAAAGGCTGGGTAGGAGAGTGGGTTGCTGGGTTAAAAACAACAGACGTAGAAGAGATTCAGGAGAGTATCACATGGCTAAAAAAGCCACCAGGGCTAGTAAAATGTATGAAGACTTGGGATGACCAGCTTTGGCTGCCTTGGAATGAGGGGTTGCAAAAATAGAAATCCAAGAGCAAATTGAGTGGGTGACATTATAACCATTTTTAAATGTAAATATATATGAAATGTCTCCCAGCGCAGCCCATATTAGTGTTCTATAAAATCATTATGCGTTTGAGCACTTTGAAATATTACTTCCAACTATCCTATGTCCAACCTTTCGGGCTACCGAAGACCGATGGCATTGACGAGGGATACAATTAGATATTATCGCCTTTGTAGTACAACGAAATATTCCTAGCCTACATACTAGACACTTATGGTAGCTTGATCAATATGAGCTTGCGGATATACAAGTAACATAACAGCAATAGTAAACACAAATATGCTAAATCCATTGACAAAAGTATGGGGAGTGTGATAATACGGAACTTTGCGTCAAGGCCGGAAGCACAAATAGTTTCGATGTAACAACCAGGACACTCTTTTCCCTATGCGGTAGACAAAGAAGCCGTGCTACAAATGAGCATTATCGTGCATGTTGAATATCAAGTAAGATGCAGAGTGCCGTCAAATCACAGATGTAGGCAGATGGCAAATGGCACGACTAAGGATACGAGGAGAAGGGCACACATGTACAAAGATTCTGTCTATTTAAAGACCTCCTGTTCGCCGCGAACAGATTGCCGATTACAACTACTGGACACAGCAATCCCTAGCCAAACTCAAAATGCTCTTCATCCAAGCCCTAGCTATTACATTTGTTATATTTGCTACCACTAATGCAGTGGCAGTCCCGGATCCGAATATCAATGCCGTAGCTCGAAAAACTGTGGTAAGCATATCCCGTCCCCTCCCATCCTCCCACTCCATTTCGCAGTCAAATAAATCCCGCTCACCAAACATATCAGGACAAGACATCTCCCCCCGAAGATATATCCCGAGAAGCTGGATGTGACCGTCCGTCCACCTCCAACTCTTGTACAATTATTCGGCAAATGCTAATTGATGATAGTAGGGAGGTGTAATAGAGAAATAAGGTGTTGTCTGGGTTATAATTGCAAACAAATGGTTGGGATGCGGCGTCCTGCGTGTTTTCCGGATACAAGTATGTGTTTTTCTTCTGCAAGAATGGCTTCTTGAGTTCTCGAGGAAGCGGTAGCTAAGATGTGAGATGTAGAAGAGTATTAAGTCGTATGTGTAGCTAGTATGTGAGAAAGGAAGTGGAGGAGAAAATATCGAATTAGTATAGTAGACACAGAGTGACAATGAGTTCCCATTAAAAAGAGTGCTAATTAGAACACAATTATTGAGTTGTAATAATCATTGAGGTCACTTTGTTGTTAGAGCCAAAAGACAGACTGCCAAAAATTACTTTCGCATTCCAACAATGTGGAATATATAGAAAAAATAATGATCGATCGTAAACACGGCTGTTTATTTGCTACTCGGTACCTGTTACCTAAGGCATCAAGTAGAAATCGAAGGTATTCCCAACTCCATACATATGGGAACAGGCCCTCCTGAACCTAGTAGTGCTTAGGTAGAGCTACAACGACTTTGATATATTTGTTACAGACAACCTCGCTATGTATGTGTCATGTGCACTGATCTATCATGTGACTTGATCCCTGAATTAAGAAGGGACGTGGAAAGATACTAGAAGCGCTTTTGACTTCTTCTTTTACCTTTTAGCCTTGTGACAACAGACTTATGACGTGACGCTAGACTTGCACCCAAGATGTTTTTCTCTTAGATCACCATTACGTACTTCTGTCGTCATTTTCCTCACTTTCTAGCACCTCTTAAATAAAAATATTTCTTCTCTGTTTCCGAATATTGAATTTTCCCAAATACAACGACACTATTAACAACAAGCAAACGCAATACAAGAGACAAGACTTCTTAACGACCATGGCGAGCAGAACATGTTCAGATCTGTCTGAAAGCAAGAAACTTCCTATTTCAGTTCTGATTCACCACGATGACCAAACCAGAACCCAAGAACAGATTTCGAACGAGACGAACAATCCAAATACCAACTTGAGTATCTCTCAAATATTGAACCCTGATCCGACAAACCCGGGGTATGGGACTATCCATATTTCCCGCAGAAAGCCAATTAGTCTCCTCACGGCGGATATTACAAATCCACATGAAGGTGCCGACTCTCAGCGCTTGGTTACGTGCAAGCTTGCCCTTCGCTGCTCAGAGATGTGTATTTGTGGTATTCTGAATATAGACGAGGGGGAGGGAAGTGTGAGCCGCAGAACAAGAATCAGCATCAGTGATTTGGTGGAGGAATCATCGAATATAGATAATAACTTCGCGACAACAATGCCAAGTCCTTCTCTCAGTACTTGGCTGCCTCTCAAATCCTTCCATCGGTTTAGTCGGCTTCCGAAAGAAATAAAGCTAAAGATTTGGAAACTTACACTCCCGTCCTTCGTTGGCTAAAGATCCAGCTATGCTGTGTGTGAATAACGAAGCCCGCGGAGTTGCTTTGGAGCATTATACGAGAAAAGCAGCAGTGGGCGCATTTCCGGCATTAGTCAACATTGCGACATCAGATCCGCCGCCAAATTTCCAGCTTATATAAATTTCAATATGGATGGCATATGCATGGAGCTGGATCAGCGATGTTATCTTACAACGTGGTGAATTAGCCCAGACAAAGCATGTCTAGACCTGGGTTGCAGAGAACTCTGTGCATTCTCGTGTTGAAAAAAATAATTGGGATCACACCAAATATAAGAGGTATTCGGTTGAAGGTTTGGTTTTCGAGGGGAACTGATCGAGGTCCCAGCACGGCGAAGGATGCTATGCAACATGTCCAATAGTTAAATGCGTAGCAGGACATCCAAAGGAAGGTTCCATAGATTGAAGTAATGGAACGGTTGCATACTTTTTCTCGGGTCGTCATAGGAAGAGTTACCAAAAAAATCCTTGTACGCTTATTTTAGTATAATTATTTAATAAATTAATTATTAATTGAGTTTTTATTTAAATTTATGTAGATTTATTATTTTCTATATAATATATAATAGTACACCAAGAATTTGATCGTTCCGATCAAGAATTGTCTTTCGCAAGTTTGGTTTAGGGCTTTGGTTCCAACGCTACTCAAATCACAATGTCGAAAAAGAAAATAAAGTGGGCTTCCGCCAAAGCTGCCAGAGAAAAAGATAATAATTTCTGACATTTTATGTTGGTAAACCTCAGGGGTGATTGCAATCGGTGAGAATTAACAGTTGTCAAAGATGGTTTATATTAAGTCTAAAGCTGGAAGAGATTGGGAGGGGAGGACCTCTTATATACCCAAAGAGGTGCCTCCTGGTGAATCCTACTGATTCACCAGCTATCCCTTGTCAATCTCTTATATTCACCCATAGAGCCCAAAGGGGCAATATGTGAGACTATTCCCACATATGCCCCCGACGTTGACTCATTGTACTCCCATGGGTATAGTTGCCTCTTTATTACTCGAGACAT
>NCSK02000401.1:0-16751 GCA_002276475.2 Chlorociboria aeruginascens | reverse complement strand
TCTGTTTCGAAAATTATATAAATAAATTAAGAAATATTAAGCTTAATTATTTTATTATAATTACCTAAAAATAAAATGCCAGCACAAACAAGCATAAATTTCGATATAAATAGTAATAGCACAATAAAAAAGCAATAAAAAAAATTAATATAATATTTTAAATATTACAAACGCTTTGCTTACTTTAAACCCAAAAAAATTTGTAATTTTTACAAAATAATAATATTTAAAAAAAAAATTAAAATTTTTAAATAATATTAATATTTGTAATATATATATTATTATTAAAATGCAAAATAAAATTTCAAAAAAGCTAAATATATGGCCAACAAAAATTTTAAAACTTATACAATTCGATGTTACTATGTTATTTTTATTTATAATTCGAAAAAATTAATGTTTTTTATTAATAATTAATATTTATATTAGGATATTGGTATTTGACACCAGAACTCGATGTTCCGTACAAAGCCTTAGGTAAAAAAAAAAAAAAGTTAGATTTATATATTAGGTGCTTTTTACGAAATATTTTAGGCCGTGCCTAAAGGCCAAGCATATAGTTAAAAATGTGCGAAATCGGAATTTAGATCTCGTACGAAATTTTGACTAAGCATATATATATATATTACGTAGATAGCCTTACAAAAAAAACAAAACAATTTAATCTAAGCATAATTAACTAATATATATATTGCTATATAATAATAATTTTAAATAATTTAAATAATTTTAGAATTTCTATTCTTAGAAATTAAAAGCTTAAGAAGCTTTACCGGAGTAAATCAAAGTTTTTAACATATAATAAGCTAATTTATAGCTCGTATATTATTTAATTTGCACTAACTTCTCAATAATAATATTAATATTTAAAGAATTTGGATGCCAGGAAGCAATAATATTATTCGCTCCAAAAACGTAATTTTTAATAAAAACAATTTTTTTTTATTTAAATCAAATAAATATTAATTATTTTACCAAAAATTTCAAAGAAATAATTAAACTTATTAATTTTTCGAATATTAATAATAATAATAAAAAATATATAAATTTGTTAAAAAAAATTATTATTATAAATCATCCAATTAATTACGTGGCCTTTTCACCGTCCGCTTAATTAGAAAATTTTAATTATGTAAAAAATTATTTTAATTAATTAAAAAGTTTAGAAACAATAATTCCATCGGCAAAATCATCGTCTAAATTTATAAATTCCATATAGCAATCATTAGTTCCAAAACTAATATTAGATTTTAAATTAATTAATTTTATTTTATTATTTAATATAAATAACCAACCAAGTGCTTCAAAAGCAAATAAAGTTTTAGCAAATTTTTTAGATTAAAATATTTAAAATTTAAAAACGAAAAATAAAAAGCAATTTTATATATATATATTTTAATATATTTATTAATTTTCTAAATTTTATATAATATTTAATATTATTAAAAATATGCCAAAAACTTTTATTATATATTAAAATAATTTATTCAAAGCCCCAAAGTTATATAAAAAAATATTAACCTATATATATGCTATAGGGTTTAAGAACGCTATGCATATAAAATATAATAAATTTTAAGCCAAAAAAATATTGGAATATGTTAACGATAATATTTTTAATAAGATTCTTTTATTATTTATATAAATTTGCGATTATAAACTTAACACAAACAAATATTTAAAAAGATACAAAGCTCGTTTGGTGGCAAAAAAAAATTAATAAATTACAAAAAAAAACATATATGGCCATTTTTGCAGCATAAATCTTTAAAGCTATTATGGCTTTTGTAACTATATTTAATTTCGAAATATTGCAATTTAATATAATTAACGCATATATAAATTTTATATTGCTTATACTTATTATATATCAATAATTTATAAGTGTTAAGCCAAGAAATTATAACAAAATTTTAGTTATAAAAAAAGCATTTTATAAACTATTAATTTTTGAATTATTTTGGCATAATTATATAACCAGAACTATTAAATCTTTTGGCATATTTAAGATATTTGAAATAAATTACTTTTTTATTAATAGCAAAGTTATTATATTTTATATAATTATTATTAGTTATAATAAACAAATAATAAAAAACTTTTAAATTAATATTTAATAAGCATATAAAATTAGATATATAAAAAAAAATAAGCATTTTCCTAAAAATTAAAATAATTAAAAACAAAAATAAGCAAAATATGTAATTGGTTTAAAATATTTATATAAATAAAATTGCAAGCCGATTTAATATTGATTTCTTTAAGGTAATTAAATTATTACCAATTATTACGCTGTTATTATATAATAAATAAATTATTCCAAAGTAAATATTTTTATATTAGCAAAAAATAAAATATTTAAATTATTTAAATTAATATATTCGCTTAAATCTTTTATATTTCTATTTTAAATTATTTAAATTTCTATAAAATTTATTAGATCTATATATAGCAACTGTTAATTAAGCATTAACTTATATAATTTTTATAAAATAATTAAAAATAAAATTTAACGAAAATATTAATTTAATTAAAAAATAATTATTTGCTTCCTAAACGAACGCTTTATATGCAAATAATTTATAAACGCGTTATAATTCGGCGAGATTTATTTTTTAATTTTATAGGAACTTATTATATTAAAAGTTTTATAAATAAAAAATTATTATTATATTTAGTATCAAGGCCGAAATTTTCGGGGCTAGTGCTATTAATAAAAAGCTTATATAATAAAAATATTTTTTTAAAAACATTTAATTTAATTTAAAAAAAATATAATTATATTTATTAATAATTGGCAAATATTTAAAATTCTAATTATAAAATTGCTATGTTTAATTACTAAACTTTAACATATTAATATTTACCAAGTATAGCTATAACAAAAAGTTTAAAACAAAACGATTGCTATAAAATAAATATTTACCAATAATATAATAGCTAACGAACTAACTAAAGCATTGCCAAATTAAAAATTCCAACATTTTATTAAATAATTTAAACTAATTAATTGCAGATTAGGAATTTTTAAATAGCTTTAATATATTCTTATCTAAAAGAATATGTCAGCCGGGAGCTTTAGACCATATGGTAACGTTTATAATTTATAGTACAAATAATAATTCATTTTTAATATATTTATTTTATAGGTAAATTCATATGTAAATGAGGGGATTACCCCACATATATAACCGAATTATTTATATTTATTTATTATAAAGATTACCTCTGGGACCCTCCTAAAGGGTCAGAATCAATGCAATCTTTATTCTCACGTATTGGAAGAAAAGTTCAACAAAGTGCCAATGAGAGCTATTTTCTCGAAATATCCTCTTTTTGCTATATGTCTTGAACTTCCCTCAGTCATGAGCTTCTGTTGTATTTTAAAAAAAGATAATAAATCATAATTCAAATAAGCAAAGAAGATCATATAGAGAAAGAAAGAAAGTTCAGAAACAAGAAATTTTTTATTTTTGTAAAAAGCAATAAGCAAATAGTAAAGAAATCCATTTATATGCCTCATCCAGTTACCGTGCAGAGGTTTTCTTACCATGGACCTGACAGAACAACAGTTGTAAGCTTTTGGGGACCTTTCCACGACTAGGGTAGGTATAAGCTGAAATACAAAATCCCCCCTATCTACTAAGCGAGGACATGTGATCTAAGCGAGGCCACTACAAATAATCCTCTCGCACTCAAATTCGCTTTTGTCTGGTTCAATATCAAGTATATATTATCGTCTAGACATGATACATCTTATATGAAGACCACTATATGGTAGCAACATTTTGTTTCTTCAAATCCTGTCACAATTTGATAGAAACGATCCGACCTCCCTACCTTCAAACGATTGTTTACCCCGACAAGGAGGCTGTCCATTCGCTGTCCCCACAAATCCACAGGAGAATTGCAGGTTCTTCTCGAACATCTTCCTATTTTATCAATGCTGAAGTCTTTCTTAGCGTATGTGCCAGTTTCACATCCCTCTTTCTCTCTTGTTATATTCCCTTCTATAAATACTAATGCATGTGTTAGGTTACTTTGCGCAGCTCTTTGCTGAGCCCTGCATACAACAAAGAATCCATTATCTCTTTCCATGAGCTCCAGAGACCTCGTAAGTTTGCAGTACGCGTCTCCATTGCATCATATTGATAAATACAGTGTCCAACTTATTCTTCCCGACGATCTCGTCTACAAAGTAGGCGGCGGTTTCTTTGGGTTTCACAGGACTGGGGATATGCTTTGGGTTTCACAAGACTGGGGATATGCTTTGGGTTTCACAGAACTGGGGATATGCTTTGAGTTTCACAAGATTGGGGATATGCTTTAGCTTTGGGTCATCTAAAATGATGAAGCTGGAAGATTCTAGGTTCTCTAGATTCTTTTAATGTGTTATGGATGGTCTGGTTGGGGTACATACATGGCTGTACAATCAACGTCTTCAGATTAGGCAGCCTACAAAGTGAAGTGCTACGAACATGTCACATCTTTAAACAATCTGCTTCTCTAAGATCAGTGTTGGGATATTGGTATTTGACACCGGAACTCGGTATTCCGTACGAAGCCTTGGTGTAAAAGTTCAAAAAGTGAGGTTTATACGTTTGGCACGTTATACAGAACCTTTTATAAATAGCTTAATGTTGGACTATGGATTCAATACTTGAGAATGAGAATCGGATTGATTCTGACTCTTTAGGAGGGCTCTAAAGATGCTATTTGTACTAAATAAATTCACCTTCGGACTGGCCCAGGGAGGGTGGCAACATCGACCCAGGGCTGGAAAGTTGTCCAAACTTGGTCATTCAGAGGAAGTAAAAGTCGTAACAAGGTCTCTGTCAGGAGTCGACAGCGAACCTTTGGAAGCCTTTGCCCCCGGGAATGGGATCTTAGCGACTATAAATAGATGAAATGGCGCAGGTAACCTTGACGGCTGCGATATGATTGAATGAGGGGCCTGTAATAATGATACAGGGTATAGTAATAAACTCTGGGGATACGTACCGGCTTCTAGTCGCCATGGACAATCCGCAGCGAGGCCTCAGAAGCCCCGAGCTCCAGGGAACGTTCACAAACCAAGTGATGATGGGTAGGAAATGGTTTACCTGCTTAAGATATAGCCGAACTATCTTAGTTGGAGGAGCAGACTCTGGCGACTGGATATTAATGTCGCGGCTGTGGATAATCAACCTCCAAGCCTTCGAATACCATGCCACAGCGCGGTACTCCAAGTGCTTCCATCGAGTAACCAGCGAGAGAGTATAATCTGCATCCATAAGGTTTGCGTATCTTCAAGACTGAGAAATGCGACATGTTCTCTTTCTCCCCATATGCGCAGCTGAGGCAGCTCGCCGCGGGTGAGCCTGGCGGGGGGATAACTATCCTCGTGATGACCTTTGGAGGGATATTCGGGGGCTGGGGGGTTTGGCTTGCAGAGGCAGAATGAAGTGTTTTCGATGGGAGGGTGGAAGCTTCCATTCATCTGCAACCCAGAGCACCCGTAACTCTGAGCGATACAGAGCTTGCAGGAACTCTTCAAGATTCTTTTGGCGACCACTGGGGACAGATTCTGGATCCCGCCAATTAACACGCCTGTTTGTGGAAGATTCTGCAATTGTAGGAGGATCATCCCCAGCGCCTTGTGTGTATTGGAAACTCGGAAGCACAGATTCTGCGAGATGGGATGAGGGAGAACAGAAGGGCAGGAATATTGTCGAGCAACTTTCTACAAACCATTAGCTCGAGTTTGCGCCTGTAGCAAGCAGAACTTACTATATCAACTGGGATGGAGGACTCAGCCTGTAACAGAAACCATCGTAACCGCTAGCAACCAGATGCTCCGAATACCTGTTCCAAAGTCCGTAGTATCAACTTATGCATTCTATCCCCTTTCGCCGAATACCTGTTCCAAAGTCCGTAGTATCAACTTATGCATTCTATCCCCTTTCGCCGAATACCTGTTCCAAAGTCCGTAGTATCAACTTATGCATTCTATCCCCTTTCGCAATGGCGCTGCAAGTGTATATTCCACTAGATTGTAGCCCTGACAAGCCAGATGTTGAGATCTTGAACCAATAATGCTTGAATCTGGCATGCTTGGTCCAGACGATCAGTTGGCAATAGCCAGCGACACCTAATCTCTCCCTCAAGAGAAGAGCAGATATCTTCGATGTATTGAATGTGACGTCTGCGCCGCTGTGTGCTATCATTCGAATCCATGCACTCACTAACTCGCTCGTGGAAGAGGATGAGGATCAGGAATCGAGCTTTGCTATTGTCCGCAGAAGAGAATCATTCGCTGAGAACGTGAAGAGGATCACCCCTAGAAAGCTGTTGATTCAAAGTCAGGTCATACTGCGAAGGGAGGTGAGAGATACTCTGGGGGAAGGATTGATATATAACGTGGTTTGGAACATGAGGAAGATGTTGCATCGAAGACGAGAGCTTGAAGAGGACACAATCATTCTTGGGACACAGTCATGTTCGATGGTGAAAGTCGCTGCGCCATGTGAGGAGAAATGGCAAACCATCGACGCCCCTGGTGTATGAAGACAGCGCTGGGATTTCTCGATGGACAGAGTCATGTTTGTGACCCTGATGTGTAAGATATTTGGTGAATCACCAGTCAAGGATCGCCGCTGATCAAACACCAGTTGAGGATGTCTGCCAGACCTCATCTGTGTCCCACCGAAGGAGAACTGAGAGTCCCATCTGTGTCCTCACTTGTTCGCCCATCTGGATGACCATAACACCGGGAGGATGGGGGCAGACAGGTTGGTTGTTTGGGGCAAAGACATGAATTACAATCATACCAGAGATGAAGGCAAACTTGCTAATCATATCAATGACAGGGAGAGTCAACGCCTGGGCTTGTATCACACCGAAAATAGTATAAATTGCATCTTCGCAGCGGCCCAGTCCTCTTCACCTTATCAACAAAACCACCAACCCATCTATCAACCAACAACGAGACCTACAGAACTAGGAAGTTATATTCCCTCTCTCTGTGTGAAAAGCTCCATCTTCTGCACTGTCACTAACACAAGTCTTAGAATCAACCCAACAAAAACCGAACTATATATACTCCTCTGATCCCTTCATAATGGAGCAAAGACAGCAACGTAAGGAACAGCAGATACAGCAGAGATACCAGGAAGAACAGGAAGAATCGGAGGAACAGTCGGAACAGCTGGAACAGCAGCAAGATGATCTTCTACAATCAAGAAGTCAACTTGAGCGACCAAAATATGATATGGTACTACAAGTTACCATGAAGCAACCCAATGAAGCAGAACTAATCACCAAACTCAAAAAAATATATGCCGAGCTCATAGAGGCCGAGAAGAAATGCACCACAGAAGACAAGGCAGCACTTCCAGAGCCTTCGCCTGCGATTCCTCGGCCTCGACCAAACTTCTTAAATGATCCCGAATGGGTGTCCATGAGCAGACTTCACTCGAAGCTCTTGCATCTACACCAAGATTTCCTCTTCACTACTCAACACCCCAATGCTTCGGACGCTATTCGCAAACTTGTTTCCGACTACCACATGCCTCTTCGGATATGGCAGTATTGCGTCCAACCATTCTTCCATATGCTGCGGGCCGGATTACCAGCCACGCGCGAACATCTGTTTACATTTGTCAACGAGGTGTATAACACGATAGTGCAGATCAACCAGCGCGTTCCAGCCCATAGCGATACGTGGATGTTTTATCTGGCCTGCACCGCCGAACTCCGGATGACGGTCGAGAGGGTCCACGACGAGATCGAGCTCTGGAGGGGCATTGCTCGTCGTTGGTATGCCAAATGTACCGATCTCACTCCGGCGGATGGGGAATTATACCACCGTCTCGACGCCCTCGCCATTCCGGTCCCACTCCAACAGATGTTCCTGTCCTCGAAATCTCTCTGTGTGGCGAATCCGTTTCTGTTCACCCGCGAGATAGCGATGCCTCTGTTCTTCCAAAGAATCCAGGCTTTGCGTGCCAGCCTCCCGCCACTAGAGGTTCAGTTTATCAAGTCACATTCTTTTCTCTTTGCGGACACCGATTTGAGCGAAGCCGATGTGGAGAGGTATAAAAAGGCAAAAGAACGATTTATCGAAACTCTAGATGCGCGGATCGCTGGATCCAAGACTCGATTCAGCGCACAGGGATATCAAATCGCCATGTCCAACTGCGCAGCGCTCGTAGAATATGGCTCCAAGGATAGTGCAATCATGAAAGGGGTAGCTACCAAGACAGCAGAGAGTGCTGGACTTGTGGACACAAAACGCCTCATCATGGCGGAAGATCTCGCCAACGAAACACTCTTGATGGTTATTCGCCGGATCCAGGAGACCAGCGTCTTCGCCTTCCTCCATGTTACTCTCGCCTTTCTATATTGGACAACGAAACATCCTGCAGCTTTCGACCACGTGAAGCGCCAGTTTCCCTGGAAGCCCGTGATTAAAGCGCTGGAAACCCTCTTGAACCCCGACACAGACCTTGCGACGATTAGGAGCAACAACTTCCCTGTGCCCGAGAGCAACGCCCAACCATTGCCCGAGGACTATGCGCTCCGCGGCGTCATCTGGGCGGAGGGCTTATTCCCGGCGGACTGGTTCCTGAAGGGCGAGATGAATCAAGACGAGAGGCTGGAGGAGAACTGGTTCATGGCGAAACAGCGAACTATGAGAATCCTTTGGCTGGCCTGCAGGATTGCAGTGAGCAAGGCAATGGAGGATTTCGAGCACAGTGAAGCCATGTCACGCTTCAAATATATTGATGCGCCTTATCTGGGCGGTCGTGCTTGAGTGAATGGCAGCCAGGATGGCGTCTGGGAACATGCCTCTCTACTCATGTTCCTGGGAAAGAAGCTGGCGTCTCGGAACACGCCTCTCTCTACTCACGTTTCCGGGAAAGAAGCCGGGAATGATATAATGGATTGATTATCTCTCTCCTATTATAAGTTCCGAGAAGAACACTTTAGGGTTGGGGTGGTTTGTTGGGATGATCATTTTTATCTCAGATGTTTGTTATTGCTATCGTTGATTTTATATCTTATCCTTGCGATGTTTTCATGAATTTTAAAAGTCTGCTATAGAATTAGTTTAGTTTGGTTTAGGTTATGGATGGATGGATGCTATATTATATCGACAGCTATCTATTATCAATCCTCAATCTATCAAATAACAGATAATCTCTCTTCTATAATATAATATATGTATGAAACAATTCTTGAACTCACCAGGTTATTGGGAAGGCTCACCAGCTCGGGACATTCTGGGGGATTCAAGCCAATGTCCTCACTAACGATCGAAGTATTGATATATATCACCCAAGGCTGGTAGAACTGGCTTTGTTTTGACCGCCACCAAGCCTGCCTTCGACATTCCAACGTGTTGTGCAGTATAATAATGTCATGTCGGAAACAGGACAAACTCTGTAAGCTTGAACAAAGGTGATATGGATCCATGTCATGGCCACCGGTGTACATAACAGGTTGTTCTCGTGTTTCGAAATGATGTGACGGTCAGCCAACATTGATGGAGCACTCTCAACCGTGTCCAGCGGTCGCTATAAACTTGACTAATATTAGCAGATGCTCTTGATATCCAGCAGCATTGGGGGGTTAGGATGCAACAGGTTGAAGCATCCATGCATTTGATATCCTTTCCTTCAAATCGTGGGTATCTCTTGAAGCCTCACAGATCTTGAGCTCGAACCTGCCGCTCCTTGTAGACACAGTTAGTTTGCTCCTCCTCACTTCTTTCCAAGAAACCGTAAAGCGTGTATGGCAGTATGATCTCGTCTAATGGAAGTTCTTTGAGGAATTTCATCGTGTGGCCTCGATCGAACGAGCAAGCAGCTGCAAGAAAGCATCAAATTCGAAATCTAAAGATCATCAAAAGAGCTTGGGGAGCAGGAAGGTGACTTAGCATGTGAAGTCTCCTTTCACAGGGGTTCCTCCTAGATGTCCTCCACGGCTCATCGTAATAGAAAGCAAAGAGAAGATGCAACAGCTCGCAGCAAACTTGCCGTCAGCATTCCTGACAAACCCCCTCGAAGTCGCCAACAGAACGGTCCAGTCCTCGACGGCCCCCGACGATGAGTAACCATGGCAGCAGGTCATGATGAAGGCTCGAGGTCTGGAACTCAAGGTATGTTCTCAAATAAATATGTTTCGATGTATTAGTAAACTGAAATGTGGAAACTTGTAGCAACAGGCGGGAACTTTCCCGACCACAGCAACGATGATGATCTCCCCACTATTGAATAACTCGAACAATTGCAATATACCACAATACAGAATGAGGGATATCATACAACAGAATGAGAACTTTGTAATATAGGATCAACGTCTGGATAATCCCGCCTTCGGAGTCGAGGCAATTATAAAGGAGAGAAGAGGTTCGATCAATGATAACAGCTCAACTTGTCAGGTCGAGGCGATGGGTTTCGTTGCTTTTCGTGATTTTCTCTGTTCCGCCATGCGCCTTTTTGGTCGAGAAGACATACACATGTGAAGAGGAATCGATGGTCGAATCGATCAATTGATTCCACTGATCTATTATAGATCGTACCTGTAGAACCCTCTTCAAGGGTCAGAATTAACTCCACAACACCCAGCGATCAGTCAGGTAGAAGCTTCGATACACACGCCTCCTCTTTTCTATCGTTCCCATATCATATTCAAGGGGATTCGAGTTGATGCCCTCACTCACGATCGCAAGATTGATAGAACCCGAGGTATGTAATAGGATGGAAAAGGGGGGAGCTTCATGGTCGTCAGAACAGAACACGGAAGGAAACCCAGATATCCAAGGAAGAATTCTTCAATTACGTATCGTAATGCGTACGCCTGCAATGAAAATCACCAAATGCTTTTGTTCCCTGTCATGTGCCCAAGAATCCTCCAAATTACCACCCAACGCCATCATTGCCATCCAGAACACCATTCCACGCCCGAAATATCATCGATCCATCGCCCCATCCCACCCATTTTGCTCATGCCCTTTTGCTTTGCCCAGATCCAACAATCGGGAGGAATCGAGAATGGAGTCGAGAGAGGTTGGCTACGATCAACGATATTAGCATTGCTTCCTGTTCATGGAACAAACACTTGATACATACCGAGATCGAGAAATCAATTCAGCGCATCAGCCAAATCCTGGAGGACTCCAGCCAAGGCCGGACGGCCTGCTCGTCGCTCCACCCGCCCGCCCACCGTCCGGTGAAGATGAGCGCCCAAGAACTCGCGTTCAATCCGGCGGTCGACACGTTCGTTCTGGCGGTCGAGCCGTTCGTTCTGGCGGTCGAGCCGTTCGTTCTGGCGATCGACCCGCTCATTGTCGCGGTTGTTCTGACGCTCGAGTCGCTCGAGTTGTCGCTCTTCGAAGCCTTGCTGCTGGAGCTCGGCAAGTTGCTCTTGATGCCGAGCATTTTGCTCAGCAAGCTGCTCTTGGAGCCGAACATTTTGCTCTTCAAGGCGAGCGTTTTGCTGCTCAAGGCGAGCAATTTGCTGCTCAAGGCGAGCAATCTGTCGTTCAAGAAGACGAGCGATGGCAGCACCATGCTCGCGCTCGGCGAGAACAGGTCTGCTTTCGGGCATTTCGTTGTCGGAATCTTCTTCGTTCTCGACGTTGTATGCTGGGCGTCGTGCGATCTGGAGACGATTAGCCATGATGGAATGAATTGGTTGTCTTGTGAAGATGGTGGTTGATGGGCTGGAGAGATGTGCTTGAGAGTAGACAAGAGAGAGATGTGCTTGAGAGTAAACAAGAGAGAGATGTGCTTGAGAGTAGACCAGAGATTGAGATGTGCTTGAGAGTAGACAAGAGATTGAGGAGCGATCAACGTACCTTTTTATGGTTGGAGATGAATGTGGGAAGTTGCCAAAAAATGATGATGTGACGTCAGTGATGATTCTAGGATTTACAAATTTGAAAGATGCGGGTTCTGTGTGCCTCCGAGTGAGTCATAATGACTCATTGCGAGCTTCTATTCACTCATAAAGCCCAAAGGGGAAATAAGTGAAGCTATTCCCACGTATTTCCCGATATGGACCCGGTGTATTTCCATGGTCGAGGTCAAGCTACATAACTTATCTTATGATTCCCACAAATATCTTCTACATCGTACCAATGACTCTTAACACCACGCGATGATCCAGGTAGGAGCTTAGATACACATGCTTTGCAAATCCGCCTTGTCCAAACGAGTCCGGCGGGTCCCCGGCACTTGCACAGCCTTCAGAAAAGATAACTTTGGGATTTTGGCTTGTTTTGGTAATCCGTCACGCATCCTCTGGTATATATGCCAATGTAATATATTCTGTTTGTCACACATCCTTTGGTATATATGCAAACGAAATATATCCTATTTATTATGCATTTTCTAATACATATGCAAATAT
The DNA here is from genome assembly GCA_002276475.2 of Chlorociboria aeruginascens. NCBI lineage: Eukaryota > Fungi > Ascomycota > Leotiomycetes > Helotiales > Chlorociboriaceae > Chlorociboria > Chlorociboria aeruginascens. The sequence goes on along the minus strand of NCSK02000401.1, from coordinate 4,355 downwards.
AATATATGTCAAGAATTGACTACAATTAGCTAATAGAAACTAGATAAATAATATCGGTGGTATGCCGGTAGTATATGAGCCTATTATCGGAGTAGCAATAAGACTTCTTTACAATAAATATGGGTGGTTTTATATGAGTCATCAGGGCAAGAATATAAATATAAATAAACCCATATCCTGGAATTATTTCTACTATCAGATAGAGCAGTACAACTCATTTCTCCCCTCTCATTAATTACTCATGCAATCCATTGCATTTGTACACCTGACAGTTCAACAATATATTTTGTTTGTTATATATTTTTTGATATATATGCAAATAAAATATATTTTATTTATTGCGCATTTTCTAATATATATGCCAACATAATATATCCTATTTGTCACATATTTTTTGATATATATATAAACAAAATATATCCTATCTATTACGCATTCTTTGATATATATGCCAACATAATATATCCTATCTATCACACATCCTTTGGTATATATACAAACGACATATATCCTATTTGTCAAGCATTCTCTGGTATATATGCAAACATAAGATACCCGCTCTGTGATTTCATGCGAACAATACTTCCTTCGCTTTCTTCACGAACCCCTCTTCTAGCTTTGCACTCCACCTGCTGCCCTTCTCCCCCTCTCTGGCTAGAGATGGTTTCCAGGCCGTAATCACAGATATCGGAAACACGACCACTACCCCCAGTCAACGCATGCACACGACCTTCCCATTCTAAAGGGTAGTTCAGAAAAATATAGCCTGTTGTGGAGCTGTGTATAGAGCTGAGATTTCTGAGATTTCTGAGATTTCTGAGGTTGTTCTGGTTCTGGTTCTGGTTCTGGTTCTGGTTCTGGTTTAATAGATGTGGTGGTTCCTGCGGGAAAACCATTGGTTTTAACATCTTAATATTTGTATTCCCCCTCTCGTTTCTGGTTGTGAAGTCAATTGTTCCTTGTGGGTGATCTAAAAGTACTATAGGTAATATTTCTAAATCCTTGAGATTCCCTCTGATCGAACTAAAGAACAATTGAGAGCCCAGATAAAAGTGGCCATGAATTCTTCCAGTGCTAGATTGGATCTTGGTGATATAGTTTCGCGGAAGAGGAGAATTCATTTTCAGATAGATATCGCCACCGTGAGTCTGGACGAGAAGATGTGCGTCAAGAGAAGCTAATCGAGAGGCTGGTTGAGGCTGAACTTGCACAGAAATATTTCCTGACGTGGAGCGCATACTTACATAATGGTGGAGGGGGAAATTCCCCTCAATAGATCCAGAAGCTGTCTTGACAATTATTTCACTGGAATCAAACTTGCCTTCAGGCGAAGATGCGTTAGAAGCATTCGGTCCAGGATCTTTCCTAAAATCAATCGAACCAGAAAGTGTTGCGAACTGCAAAGATTCCAATATTGTGATCGTGGCATCTGGGCTGATTTGGAGCGAGAGACTCCATGCCTGGATTAAGATATCTTGCAATATTATATTCTCGGGGAACGAAGCAATTATTACAATATCAATCAGAAGCGTTCCGTGGAGGCCTGGGGCGGCAGACGGTGGGCGGAGGACCAGTAAACCATGATCTTCATCCCAACGATGCGGCACGCTCAGGCCTTGGTTGTTTACCAAAACGCTTAGGAACAAAGAGCCGTTGCGTCCGTATGGGTGGTTGGAAGCTTGAGCCCGCTGCACGACGACTTGACCTGTGACAGCTATATTTCGCTGCCTTGGCAATGCTTCCTGGAGTATTTCCAAATGTTTGTTTGCTCCTGTTGGCACCTCGAAAGTGCGTTCGAGTCTTTGGAACATTCGATGATGTTGCGACATGCTGAAAAGTTCCCTACTTAACCGTTATACTTGTAAGACGTTGGGAGAGAGCTGATTTTATAAAGCTGCAAGAGCTGCAGTTTGGGCCAACCAACCAAGAGTGGGATTGATGAGGATGTGATAGATGGCACTGGCTTCCTGTTGCCTAGATTTATGAGAAAGGCTTTGCTTGTACAATTTGAATTTTTATATTAGGTTTTTGAGTACCTGTAGACTATAGGGCCTAATGCCCCGTAGCAAGCCTCGATTAGTACGGGGTAGCTAGCCTGTAGACTATTTTATGGGTATAGGGTAAGCCCACAAATAATTTATCCTGTAGGCAGAGGGGAGCCCCCAGAGGGTGCCTCGGAAGTTCACTTTAGGCGACTAAGTGGCCCGAAGAAATAGGGCCTTAGGCTACCAAATCAGAAGTTTTAGGCTACCGAATTAGTACCAAAATAACTTATTAGATTAGGCTACAAGGCTTGTAGGATTAAAATCTTGGAGCTTGTTGGCTCAAGAGTGGGGGGCCCTGAAGAGTATTATTAAAATAGGGTTTATCCCACTGTAACTTAGCTTTTAAATAGTAATGGTCACATTGTTGCTTGTATTCATAATAACCTATTTGCAATAATATATGTAAAATTAGAATATAAGAGCCCGGGGGATTATTAGCACCAGCATTACCCAGGAGCCAAGAAATGATTTATATTGATGTCAGCAGCATATTCTAAGCCTCGAGAAGAACAGGCTCTGTATTTCTACGGCTGCCCAGGGGCCTTTATGTTTAGGGTTTCTGCTTGGTGTCTTGTTCTGGCGTAGTTGCTCGCAGGTGCTTTCTTCCCTATCGGTTTCCCCTAATTAATATTGCCGCGCCTATATTAGAACCACCCAAGAGCCCGAGAACTTCGACTTAGCGATTTACATCGATGTGCAGCACCTTTTATAGTACCCTAAAGCGGCTCCGAGAGCCAGGGAAGAGGGAATAATACCTTATTAAGACCACCCAAAAACCTAAAATATTTACGCTTTTATTTAGCAAGTTATCCTAGCACAATAGCATTTTTTCTTCCTCCAGAATCTCTTTCTCAGGGGCCACAAAAAGCTTGTTTATTAATAGAAATATCGTAGTAATTTCTGCAATTTCTAATAAATTAATTCTTTTAGCCAATTATTTAAAAAGAATTATTTTTTATAATAATTATTTAAAGAATTATATTTGCTACACCAAAGCATGTACTAATCTTTATACTAATCAGGGCGATACTATTTTAATTAGTAAAATATTATAAGATCGCTTTTTTATCAATACAAATTTGTTTTTCTATTAATTTTTAAGAACTTTTCGATTAATATTAAACTTTCTAGCAGTCGCAGTAATATTAGAAGCTTTTTGGCTTTCCACATTTGCAATTGCTTCGAAAATTCGATTAATATTGCGCATAGTAAAATATTGCGCATGGTAAAATATTGCGCATGATAAAATATTGCGCATGATAAAGTATTACGCATAATAAAGTATTGCGCATGATAAAGTATTGCGTATGATAAAGTATTGCGTATGATAAAGTATTGCGCATGGTAAAAATTTTAAATATAAAATTGTGGGAGAGCAAAATATGTGGCATTTTGAGCGAGATCACGTGTAGCTTCACCTGCGCAGTAAACCTAATTTATTTTGCGAACTGCTTATTAATATAGCCTAGGTATAGTTATAATTAAATAAGAGGTTTGTTTGTCAAACTTTGTCAAACTTTGGCATTTGGCTTAGTTGTCTTGCAGGTAAGCGACCTTTTCAATTTAAAAAAAAAATATATAAATGTGTTGAGAAATTAGGGCAGATTAGGTAATACGCGAGTCAAGGATTTACCTATTGCATGCTAAAAGCTTGGATTTATTTGGGGAAAATATTAAAAAATTCCACTTTCCACGAACGAAGATCCTGGAACTAAAATTTAATTAAAATTTTTATAATTTAATTTATAATATTTAATTTTATTAAGCTTTTTATTTTTTAATAAGTTATAAGATCTGATACGCATTAAATATAACTTTTTTTGCTAAAGCAAAACCGAACAAATAAACCAAACGAGCAACCGTACGAATTAAAAAATTTCCAAAAAAAGCTTTTATTAATTAAATAAACCGAACGAAGCCAAAATTTCCAAAAAAAGCTTTATATAAATCAAACAAATTAATCGAACAAAATTAAAATTTTTAAAAAGAGCTTTATATAAATCAAATAAATCGAACAAAAATAAAAATTTTTAAAAAAAGCTTTATATATATTAAAATTAAATAAAATTTAAAAAAAGCTATTTGCAAAGCAATAAAATAAATATAGCTTTTATATAAATTAAATTATTAACAAACCAAAATATTATGTATTAATTTATATAAAATATAAAATAAAAAAAAATAACAAATATTTGCTAACGCTTACAAAAAATAATTATAAAAATTAATTTCGTCGAGCGAAAATAAAAATTAAAAGCAAAAAAATATTTTAATAATTATCGAAATAATCAAAATTAAATTTGATATAAA
>NCSK02000400.1:0-16884 GCA_002276475.2 Chlorociboria aeruginascens | reverse complement strand
CATAGAAAATATTAGCTAATTCTTTATTTGGTGGCAAGAATGATTTCGAGCTAATAACAAATGATTTATATTGATTTTTACGCAATAGATTATATTCTAATATTTATTAAGTATAATAAACAAAAATCCTACAAAATATAATTTTTTTTTTATTTTATTATTAAAAGTTTAATATTTTAATAAATATTTTTATTAATTATATATTTGAGAAATATAACGTTAATTAAAAAAAAAAATATATAAGCCATATTAGTAAGCTTAATAATCCTTGTTTTATTAGGTTGGGTTAGGCAATCCATATAAATCTAAATAATATTAATGCTTTGCATTTCAATTTTTTTATTACCAGCAAATAAAATTTCGTCGATATAATATAAATTTAAAAATTTTAATTAATTATTGCAAATATAAATAATTGCTTTAAAATCCAAAATATAGCTATTATATAGCTTATATTAGGCGTTTGCCGCATATTTCGAAATTATTATTTAAAAAATTATTAATATTTTTAATACTAAAAAAATTAAAAAAAAAGCAGGAATTAAAGCTGGATTTTCCGTTAATATAAATAGTTCAGCTAATTTATTTCCTATTGATAAAAGCTTAAATATAATTTTTTATAATTTTTTTAAATTTTTTTTTTTTTAAAGCAATTTCGTTTTAGGCAAAAATTTGCTTATGGATCTAATGCTTTTTTTTGTAAAGTTTATTTTATTTTTTTTTTCGATATTTTTATTAAATTTTTATTTTTTTTTGTCGGCATGCTTCGATTAAATATAAGCAATTTTTATATTTATAAAATTTATTATATATATATTCCCTATTATTATTAGCATTTTTTTTACCAAGAATTAATATTGTAGGAAAAGCACTATTTTATCTAATTGGCTTTGTAAAAAATGCTATATTGCTTTTTTTTTTTTAATATTTTTAAATAATTTTATAAAAATTATATTTTTGATNTTTATATTTTAAGCTTTTTTAAATATTTTTATAAGTTATTAATTAGCAAAATAATTATTAATTAATTAAATAATTAAATAAAAGTTTTTAATTAATTAATTGCTGCTTATATTTGAAAAATTATATTTAATTTTATTGTTATATATAGTTTTTTATAACTAAAGCTATTAATTAATTATTTTTAATTTTTTTAATTTTTTTTTAAAAATTTTATTATTTAATTAAAATATTTTTTTTAATTTGCTTTTTATTTAAAGCGAATTTTGCTTTAAGATTATATATTATTTTGTAAATAAATGTTAGGGGGCGAGGAGCTTACGGGGTCGTCACGGGGTTTGTACGGGTATTTTTTAAATAATATGGCTGATATAGCGGTGCACGAATTTAAAAAAAAAAATAATATAAAATTATAAAATTTTTAAAAAAGCTTTTTAGCTTTTAGTTTTGTTTTAGAAATATATTTATTATAGCTTTTTTATTTTGTTTTATTGATTTTTATATTTTAAAAATTTTAATTTTTTTAAAAAAAACAAATCGTTAAAGCTACGTAGCGATACCGGAATTATATCGAAAAATAGCTGGAAAACCTCGTAAAAAAAAATTTTATAATAAAAAAAAAGCAAAAAAATCGCAATAAAAATCTTAAAAATAATCGAAAAATAAATTAAAATTGCAACGAATAAATATTGCCGATTGCAGCCAATTGCAATATAAGCTTTTATTGCTATTTTAAAAAATAATTCTTAAGCAATAAACAAAAATAATAATAAGAATAATAATAAAAAAAAAATAAAAAAAAAAGCAATAATTTATTAATATTATAATTTTAATAATTAAAAATCTTAACGCTAATATAAGAAAAGCGGCTAGGTGCCAAAAAGTTTACGAAAAAATAATTATAATAAATACAAAAACAAATAAATATAAAACAAAAAAAAAATAGCAAAAAAAATTAATAATTTAAAAGAAATTATTAAAAAAAGATTTAAAAAGCTAAAAAATAATTAAAAAAAGCCGTAATATAAATTGCCTTTGTCGTGCTGCAATAATAAATAAAAAATTAAGCGAAAATAAATTAAAAAATTTTATAAAAATGCTAAAGCGGAAACGAAAGTTGCTCGTACGCAAAATAAAAAATTTGCGCGAAATAAATTTTTTATTTATTAAATATAATAAAAAATTTATGCTTAAATATTAAATCTTTTGCTTTAATTTAAAAATCCGATTTAATATTATAAAATAAATTAATAAAAAAAATTAAATTAAATATGAAAATAATTATTTCAAAAGCGCACCCAAAACAACGTAAATATAAATCTATAAAAAAAAAGCTAAAAAAAAAAATAAATAATAAAAAATTTTTTTAAATTTTTATTAAATAAAATTGCGAACTTAATAAATTGATTTATAAGCGTTTTCGTTGCATATTAGAAAACAAAGCAAAAAAAAAGCTAATTAATATAAAGTTTTATTACGTATTTGAATAATCTAAAAGCAAATTTGCCTTAAAAAATTAAAAAAAAAATTAATTATAATTTTAATTTTTAAATTACGCTTAAAACTGCAAATATTTATTAATTAAAAAAATAAGCCGTTTCGCACCCGTAGCAAATTAATTTAATATTGCTAAAAACAAAAAAATAATATAAAATTTAATAAAAAAATAAATGCTAAAATTAAAGCAAATAAAAAAATTAAAAATAAAATATTATCGAAGCGAAAATATGCTAATAAAAAAAAGCTAAATATTTTTATTAATTAAATATAGGCATAGCAATAATTTAAGCATATAATATTAATTTAATTATTTAATTTATTATTTGGATAATTAATTATCGCTACGCTTATTATTATAAGGCCAAATATAAAAATTAATGCAACATTATTATTAAAGCAAACGTTTATACAACTTTATATANAAAAAAAAAAAATTTAAAAAAAAAATTATATTTTAAATTAATAATAATAATAAATAATTAATTTAATTAAATTAATATAAATATTTTTTTTTTATTTTTTTTAATTTTTTTTTATTAACAATTATTTTTTCCTAATATAAAAATAATTTATTTTATTTAAAATTATTTTAATGCTTTAAGCTTTATATATATTTTTTTTTATTTTTCGAAAGTTTTAAGCAATTAAAATAAATTTATTTCGAGAATATAGGTAACTAATCGTAAATGATTACGTGGCAATATAAAAGATTTGCTTTAAGTTTATATTTTTTATTTAAATGTTTTATTTTTTTGATTTTTATAAGCTTTTTTTTTTTTGTTTTACAAATATATTAAATTTAATTTTTTTTTTATAATTTGCACGTAACAAATATTTTATTTAAATTTAAATTATTAGAATTATTATTGCGTACATCTTTTTAATAAAAATATTAAATTTAAATTATAATTAATTAAATAATAAATTTTAAATTTTAAAAATAAAAAAAAAAAAAAAAAATAATCGTTGGAAATGCTTAAAATCAGCGTTTTTTATTTAATTTTATGCTTTTGTTTAATATTATATTTTCGAAGCTGGCTAAAAAATATATTTTTATAATTAAACAAATTAATAATTATATTAATTAATTTTTAGAAAATATTTACAATATAATGCAGGAATAGCATAAATTAATTAATTTAAATTAAATTAAAATGCCTAAGCAATATAAATTAATGCTTGCAAAAAAAAAAAAAAAAAGCTTAATTTGTATTTAATTTGATAAAGCAATTAAAAGCATAAAAAAACAAATTAATAAAAAAAGTAATCTTTAAGCTAAAAAAAAAAAAAAAATAAAAAAATGCTTATTTGTAAAATATTTTCGAAATATACCGTTAAAAAAAAAAAAGCTTTTATAATAAATTATATGCTTGTTGGTAAACCTCAGGGGTGATTGCAATCGGTGAAAATTAACAATTATTAAAAATAATTTATATTAAATTTAAAGCTGAAAAAGATTAGGAAGAGAGGACTTTTTATATATTTAAAAAAATGCCTTCTAATGAATCCTATTGATTTACCAGCTATCTCTTGTTAATCTCTTATATTTATTTATAGAGCCCAAAAAGGCAATATATAAAACTATTCCTATATATGCCCCGACGTTAACTTATTATATTTTCATAAATATAATTGCTTTTTTATTACTTGAAATATATTTTTACACTGGCAAACTTTCTTTTATGTTAACAACGCCAAAAATCATTTTAATATAAATAAAAATTACGTAAGCTTAAAAATTTTTAAATTTACGTAATCCAATGCCCAAGCTTTTTACGATAAATCCTATAAATTTCGTTAATCCTTCTAATTCTTTATTTTTTTTTGTTTTATTTATTTTTTTATTTAAATCTGCTATTTGTTGATATCGACAAAGATTTTTAATATTTTGTTAAATAATTTCTTTGTTATAACATTCGTAAAATTATTTTTGCCGTCGATTTATTATACTTTTATAATTTTCCATCTTTTATAGAATTATCGAAGGATTATAATATCTATTATAAAATGTTTTTTTTTTTGTAGTCCCTAGCTTAACGAAGCACTTATATAAAAAATAAAAATTTGTGCAAATAATAATTAATATTTAAGATAAGGCAAATTAGTTAGTAATAATTTTAAGAATTATTTTAATAGCAATTTCTATATTTATTTCTTCGATCATGCTATAGATTTTAAAAGCAAAAATATTTTTAATAATTTTTTTATTTTTCGTTAAGCTATAATATATTAGGTTTTCTTATAACGTAAAGTTTTGTTTCGATTTTGTTTCGTTGGCAAATATAATTAAATATTTAATCTGGGAGCTAAGATCTTGGTTATTAGCAAACGATCTATTAACAAAAACATAAAGCTTAGCTAATTTAAATATTAATAAAATATATCGAAATTTTTAATCCAAATAATTCATTTGTTATTAAATTTGTTTGTTTAGCGTTTTAACGTTTTTTACTATAAGGTTTTAATGTTGGGCAACGACGAAAAAGTTAAACTAAGCCTTTGGTTGGCATATAAACGCAATATATGCCTTACGTGCTCGCTATTTTATATATTAAATTTTGAAATCGAATGCTTTATTAATTAATTAAAGTTTTTTGCCTTGGTTCTTTTGCGTAATAGTTATAATTTTGTTAATAAAATATATAAAAATATATTTATTAAAAACCAAATTAAAATTATATTAAAGCCGGTTTTTCGGCTTAGTAACAAATCCCGCTTTTTAAAATTTATTATTTTTTAAAGCAGCAAATTTTTTTAATTTAAGAAATAATGTATTATTAATTTGCATGCCAACGATTCCAAAAGCTTTTTTATAAATAATAATAAAAAAATATGGATTATATATAGATATAGCCATAAAAAGCTTATCCTTGTAATATTGGTAATAAGTAGCCTATTAATAGGTTCCTGCCTCCGGAATGCCATATAACGGTTTTTTAACAATTATAATAATATTGGAAAAATATTGGTTTTGCATTTTTTTAAGAAATTGAGCCAATATTAATTAATTAAAAAAAAGTGGTAAATTGCATATATGCTTAGGTAATATTGCGTAGAAATAGCTTAATGCTTAATTATGCAAGTGCTAATGCTAATATAATAATTAATTATTAATTCGCTCGTTAAATAATTAATGATTAAATAAAAACAAGCTTTTTTTTCGCATCGTTATACGCCTGGATAATTAATTTGGATTTTTTATAGGGTAATATAATAATTTTGCCCTTAACTTTATTTATTAGTCGAGAATTAAATATTTTAATTTTAAAATGCTCGACAAGATTATATTAAATAAATTTAAAAATTTTCTTTATAATTAAATTATTAATTTCTTATTATTGAAATTTTTGAAATAATGCTTCGGTAATAATAATTATGCTTTTCTAACGAAGCTTTAATAACAAAGCCTTGTTAGCTTGCTTTTTGCGTATAATAAAAGCTTTTATAAATAGCTCCAAATTAATATCAAAAAAATTGTTATTTTTGTTAAAATTAATGCAAAAAGCAATAAATAAATTAGTTATATAACCGGCCTTTATTTATTAAATATTTTTTGATTTTTTAAGACGGCCCTTGCTTTTCTTCGCGGGTTGATTAATAAAATAAATTTTTTTATTTGGAAAAATAAGATTTTCGCCATCGGAATTTTTAAAACCTGGGAAAATAAAGTTTCCGCTACCGGAATCTTTAAAGCCTGGCTTCGGAGTATCGGGATTTTAATAATATAATTTAATTATTATAGATTTGAAGTTAATAGATTTATGTGGCATATCAAAAATATATATTTCGCCGGAAATTGCAAAAAGCTTAAATAATCCTTGCCATTTTTCTTTTTTTTTTTTTTTATATTCTTACATTCGATTAAAAAGGAAAATTTAATATTAATTAAGTATTTGATTTATTCCGCATAGCCAAAGCGTTTTAAACTTATTTCTTCGCTTGTAATCGTCGAAATTCCTTTATAGCACTTTTGATAATCTTTGCTTTTTTAATAATTTCCATAAATGGAGGATCTAATTCCGTTATACGTAAATATGCTTCAAAAACTAATAACGTAGGTATTAATCCCTTCGATCCTGCAATATTATTAATTACCTTAACCGCCATTTATAATATTGCATTTTTGCTTATAGATTTGCTCGCTAGTTTATGGCTAATTATTTAATATACTTGTCGTAAGGATGCATGATATCGTTCAATCAATTCAACGTTATTATGTGCCTTTACTAATATTTTTTTAATTTTGATAATTATAAATTTTGCATATTGCTTAAATTTTGTAAATGCAAAATTCTTTCCAATATCGTAAACGATTTGATTAGAAGGTTCTAAATACGTATTAATTTAACAAGCACGTAATGCCTTCTATATAATATGCGTTAATATATCGTTAAGGAATCGGGCGGCCCCAAATCCAGTAGCTAAATTAATAATATGCAATACCGGTGCTTCGTTAAGATAAAAAACGTTAATAATAACAGAATGATTGAAATCGACGTCGTCCTTAAGTGTAAACTTAAATCTGCCAGGGGATTTGCCATGCATCTGGCACTGGTGGCATAAATCAATTAACTTTTTGACGGCCTCAAAATTGATATCATGGCCAAATCTTTTAAGAACCTTAATAAATCGCTATACTGATGAATGACCAAATCGTCGGTGAAGCTGGCGCAATTCCGTTTCGATGAAATGACTCCATGCTAGAGCTTTTTTTTTGCTGTTTAGCAGCATTCATGGATGCCCCCATTTTCGGGTAATTAAAACAATCTTATTGCCTTGGATAAGGAAATTCCTAAGGTTATTAAATCGTATTTTTAAAGCATTTATATCTTAAAGATATATAAGAAATAGAATGTTGGTAGGCATTACGTGAAACGTAATCTTTCTTACCGGGGTAGGAACTCGTACGGTGCCCTTAGCAATTGCAATGCTTTTACTAAACTTTATCCTATTTGCCCCAAAAAAAAAAAACGTTAAGCTTAATATTAAAATATTTTTTCTAAAAAGCAAAAAATTGGGATTTCCCAATAGATGAAATGCCAGCTGCTTTATTGTTGGGCATAATTCCTTAAAATTTGTTCGACGAATATTGGTCGAAGATAAAAGTAAAGCTGTTTTATACTTTTGTTTATTGGAATTAATTATTTTTGGTAAAAGCATAATATGCAACTTAATTCTAAAATATAAAAATTAGCTTGGCTTCGTCGACGTTGCTAAGTTCAATTAAGAACGTGGTATAAGAAGCATTTTCAAGTATTATAGCCGTGAATTAAGCATGGTTGAATTTTTGTTTAGGCAAGTTATTAAGTTTTTTTATTTTTTTATATTGCATTAAAAAGATTTTATATTTTTTAAAAATAGTTTTTTGGTTCGTCGTATATGCCGTTTGGGCTTTATATTATCGATAGGCTTTTTTTCGCTTTGTTATAATATATCGTATAAAATAGCATTCGCGTTTGTGGCAAATATAGCATTATTAATTATATTGCTTATTTTTGCCAAACCTGCCATTACGCATATTTTCCTTATATAAATGATTTATATGGAATTATTTTTCTTTGGGATAATTTTTAGTTAAGGCTTTTTTCTTGCTTTTAAACGCATTTTCTTTATATATTCGATCGATTTAAAACTATAAAGAATTATTATCGTGCTTGGGATCCGCGTTAAAATTAATATAGCTATTTGCAAACGAATCGGTAATATATATAAATATATATTGTTGCGTAATTGTCAAAATTGCAAATCGTATTTCAGCACAAAGCTTTTAAAAAGTAAAAAAAGATTAAAAAAAGTATAGGTTAGCATTTTGGAATTTTTTGGCACGCGTTTAGAATTTGATTTTTCAAATTAATATTGCTTTGTTGGCTTGCATTAAGGCCTGGTTAAAGCTGCTAAAGCTTATTAATTATTAGCTGGAAATATTTAAATTAATTTTTTCCAAGGTTTTTTGCAATAATTTTGATAAAAAATATTAAACGCTATTTTATTAAATATTTTTGTTAAGTTTTGTTAATTTCGAAATAAGCCTTAGTTATTTTTACGATTATTAAGAAATTATAGAATTATTTAATAATATAATTAAAATAAAATTTTTTTATATATTTTTTAAGCATAGTAGAAAACGCAATCGGATAATGGTCAGGCTATAGGCCAATCTTATAGCAATATTTATAAAACCTTTAAAGCTTAGGATCCAAAATATTATATTTGTTGCCTTTATATTTTCTATTTTCGTTGTAATAAATCTTTATAAAATCGGCAAGGAGCTTGGTAGGAACCTTAAATGGTTATTAAGATGATCAATAGTTTTGTTAGGAAAATCGATCTTAAGCTAAAAAAAAAATATTGGTTATTAATTGGTAAATAGTATTGGTTGGGAACTGAAGGAGAAGAAAGAGGTTCACGCTAATTTCTATCCTGGAATTATGGTTTAGATTATTTTAAAAAAATAAATTTATATAGATTCCTGTCCGCAGGCTAAGAAGCTCGATATCCTAAAATATATTTATTTTTTTTTTAAATATTGGCCTTGCTAACGAAAAATAAAATATTTATCGGTTCGAGGCGAGGCTTGTTGTTTTCCTTTATTTTGAAATATAGCTGATAAACGAGGCAATAATAATAATAATGCTGTTTCTAATACGATTAAAATAGGTAAATCAAATAGGAATTTGTTTGGCTATATTTCCTACCTATATTCCAGCGATATTAAAGCTTTTTTTTTTATTTGTCCATATATAAAATCGTTTTTTTTATTATAATTTTTTATATAATTTTAAAATAGAAATAGCCCAATTTTCTATTTTCGATCTATACGCCGAATCGTTGAAGAAATTTGATAAAGTTTCGCAAAATAATTTTGTTAACTAAATAAAAATATTTTTGTTTTTATTTTTTAAAATTAATACGAATATAATTTTATAGCTTAATTCCTCGATAATATCGTTTGCTATAAACCATTATAAAATATGCAATATATTTATTTATTATTTTCTTTATTTTATATTCGTCAAAATTAAAATTTAGCTTTTTGCTTTATAAAATTTTGCTAACTAAATAATTATATTTAAATAATTTCTTTTTTCTAGCCAAAATCTCGTCGATCCTGCTAGAAAAGCCTGGTTTGCTTATATTGAATATGTTATACAAAAAATAGGTTATATAATTAATAAATGAAATGGTTTTCGGTTTTGAAAAATATTTTCCTAATTTCTAAGCCACGGGTTAGGTAATAAAAATCGGATAAATAAATACTTTTGTATATAATAAATATAAATCGAAAAACGGGTTAGGTTTTTAATCTTTTGGATATTTTCTAAATCCAAGGTATAAAAAGCGTCTAACAAATCTATTGATATTTTTTAGCATATAAATCCAAAGTAAATCTGGTTCCAGTACGGGTTAGGTAAGGTTCCAGACGCATACGCCTTTTGCTTTCGATAAATATCTTTTTTTTAATATATATTTAGCTATCTGTGGTTATATTAACCATTAATTAATGTTGGTAAACCTTAAGGATGATTGCAATCAATAAAAATTAATAATTATTAAAGATAATTTATATTAAATCTAAAGCTGAAAGAGATTGGGAGGGAAGGACCTCTTATATATTCAAAAAAGTGCCTCCTAATGAATCCTATTAATTCACCAGCTACCCTTTGTTAATCTCTTATATTTACCCATAGAGCCCAAAAAGGCAATATATGAGATTATTCCCACATATGCCCCGACGTTAACTTATTGTACTCCCATGGGTATAGTTGCCTCTTTATTACTCGAGATATATTCCCACAATGCTTTTTGCGTTTTCGAATTTATTTTTCGCAATATAATATTTTGAATTAATAATGCAATTTTTAAAAAAGCTAAAATAAATATATTTATAAATTATAAATATTTTAAATTTAATTATTATNTTGCAAANCTTGCTAAAANNGCTGCGAAATTAAAAATTATATAAAACCAAATTATATATAATATTTTAAATTTTTTTAAATATAAATTAAAATTTATATTATTTAAATTATTGCATTATAAAAAAACGAATACAAAAAAAAATATATTTCTTAAAAGATTTTCTAATAAAAAAAAAAAATCCTAAAAAGCGAAAACCAAAAATGTTTATTTAATCTAAAGTATTTATTATTAAACCTAATTTTTTTAATTAGCTCCAAACATAATTTATTATAAAGGAAAAGTTATTGAAGCGTGCGAAAAAAATTAACAAAGCCGAGCCCCTACGCAAAAACAGCAAAAAAAGCAAAAAAAAAAAAAATTAAAAAAAAATATAATAATTAATTTAAAATATTATTAAATATTTGAAAATTAAAAAGCTATTATAAAAAAATAAAAAAATAATATTTTTAATAATAAAATAAAAAATTATAAACAAATTAAAACTTGGCATCGAAAATAAAAAAAAGCTTTTTCCAAAGCTTTATAAAAAATATATCGAAGTTTTTGCATTTGTATTCTTTATGCTTGTTAACGATTTTTTAAATAAACTTTTTTTTAAATTTTTTAAAATAAGCGATATAATTAAGAAAATTTAATGCTTCAAAAAATCTTAAATTAATAATAAAATAACCGAATTTTTTAATAAAAGCCTTAAAAAGATTTTTTAATATTGGGCTAGATTATTTTTTAGAAATAATTATTGGCCTAATTAAAATTTATTTTTTAATTTTAAATTAACGATATAAAAAAGCAAAAAAATGGATTAACTAATTAATATTAATGATCTCACGCTCAAATAGCTTTTTAATAATTTTTTTTTTTATAAGCATTTTTAATAAAAAATTAAAAATATATAAATTTTATTATTAAGCGGCTAAAATAAAAAGCGTTATTTTGCCCAATATATATTATTTTATTATTATATAAATCGTTAAAATAAATTTTTAGCTTTGGATTAATTATATAGGCAAGCATTAAAATTATTAAATAATTTTTATTACAATTTTTACGCTTATACAAATATAAAATAAAAGCTATAAAATAAATGCTAAAATTATAAATAATATTTTTTTAAATTAATTTTTTTGCGCGTTTATAAAAAATATTATTATAAAAAAAAATAATATTATAGCTATAATTTGCTTATTAATAATTCAAAAAAAAAGCTTGAATCGCATAATTAAAAATTATTTTAAATATTAAAAATATAAATAAAAAAGCGAAATAATATTTTTTAAAAATTTTAATAATTTTTTTTTTTAGAAATCTTGCTAAATTATTTGGAAGCGAGTTTATTAAAATAAAATTAAAAATAAGCAATATTATTATATATTTTTTAGATTTTATTATCGTTTTTAAAGCCAAAAATATTAAAAAAAAAATATTATTTTTTATTAAATATATTATTATAAATGCTAATAGCATATATAAAAATAGAATTAAAGCTTTGGTATATGCAAATGCCTATAAAAGATTGCGTGCTCCGAGCACTTTAAAATTTAAAATAAATAATAATAATAATATATTTAATTTTAAAATAATTATTAAAATTAAAAGCTTAAAANTTTTTTTTTAAAATTTTTTNAATTAATAATATTAAAAGCTTTAAATAAAGGCGAAATGCAAATAAATAAAAAAAGCATTAATAAAAGCAATAAATTACAAAATGCTTTAATTTAATTAAATATATTATAAATTTTTTTTTTGCGTTATTAATTTGCTATTGATTATTTATTTAATGCTTTTGCATTTTTTTATTAAAAATTTAATTATTTAAATAATAAATAATAAATTAAAAACAGCTTTTAACTAATAAATAATTGCAATATATATGCTTTTTGCTTATTAAATAATATATTAATTTTTGGGCATAAAATTTTTATATATAATATTTTTAATATTAATAATATTTAAAAATTATTTATAATTAATAAGCTTAAAATTATTGTATTAACGTTTTTAATTAAACGAAATATAATTGGCGTGCAATGTAATAAGCTTTTTATTAAATTTAAAAAAATAATTAATTGTTAATATTTTTTAATTTTTAATTTAAAACTTTAATTTGCTTTGCTTCGAGGCCGCAAAAATAATATTGCTAACAAAAAAAATATTATTAATTTAAAATTTAATAAAATTAAATTTAAAACTATTAATATAAAGTAAGCATGGGTCGTAAATAAACTAAATTATTTGTAGCTTATTTACGTAATATTAATAATAAATTTTAAATTAATAATTATTAGTTTTTAATATATTATAAAAAAGCTTAATTATTTTAAAAATTATTTTATTTATAAGCTTTAGCTTTTTCGGCGAACGAACGTAAAAGTTATAATTTAGCTTTATTATTAATTAAATATAAGCTTATAATATATTTTATAAATAAAAATTATAGCTTATAAAAAAAAGCATTAAAATAATTAATAAAATAAGCTTTTAATTAATATATTAAATAATAAATAATTAAATTAAAATAAGCTTTTTGCTATTATTATTATATATTTATATAATTAATTATAATTTTTCGAAAGCTAAGCTAATGCCGGCATATTTAATTTTTGTTAACAAAGCGAAAATTAAAAATTTAAATATTAAAAAAAATATTATTAAAAAAAATTAATTTAAAAACGCTTTTTTTAAAAAAATTTATTAAGTTTCTTTTGCCGAAAAGCAAAATATTAATTTTTGGTTAATAATAATTTAATAAACAATTTTAATAATAATTCTAATAGCAATTTTGGTAGCAAAATTAAATTATTTTTTAAATAAATTAAAATATTGGCCGATAATGCTAATATAGCATTATTGCGAGATTGCTTTTATTGTTGCGGTAATAATATAATTAATTTAATTAGTTTAATTACAAAATTTTGGATTAATAATTCTTTTGCCAAAGCATCGATTAAAAAAGCAATTGGAAAAAAGATCGTCGATAATTAAAAGTTTTTTTTATTTTATAAAAATAATTTAATTATAATATTATGAAAATTAATGGATTTATTTGGCATTTTTATTTTGCAAATTTTATTATTAAGCGCCATAAGCTTAAATGGTTTAATTTAATTGCTGGTTTGTTTTGCATTATTTTTTTTTTTATATAAATATATTAAAATTTAGCAATAAATTATAAATAGCCGTAATAATTAATTTATTTTTTTAATTAAAAATTTTTTAAAGTTATTGCTATGCTCGAAAATTATATATTTTATTTATAGCTTTTTTGGTTGCAATAAAGCGTTAGGCAATAATTAGGATTGGAGCATTAAATTATAATATATATAAATAAATATTAAAAATAAATAATATAAATATAAATTTGTTTAATTTTATTATATTATTTACGGTTTTAAAAATTATTTGCAACGCTATATTTTTATTAAAATTTAAAAGCTTTTTAAAAATAATTTAATAAACTTGGCGTATAACAATATAATAACGCTTAACTTTTTTAATTAATTAATATATTTCGATAAATATAACTTTAATTAAAATTTTTATTATAATAGCAAAATATTTAAAATTTTTATTAATAAAATTTTTTTTAATATTAATTTTAAATTTTTTAAAAAAATTAATTCCAAAATTAAAAAATAAAATATTGCTTTTGATTTAAATTAATTTTTAAATTTATTTAATTAATTTTTTTTTAATTTATATAATTTTTTAAGCAATATATAATTTTTAATAATATCGCTATTAAAATAATTCGTTCGGCCTTAAAATATTTTATCGTTTATATTATTTAGCGAGGATGGCTCTAATTAAAATTTTTAATTAATTAATTCGTTAAGAAAATCGTTTTCATTAATTAAATCCCGTTCAAAAATAATTATAAATATAAAAAGCTGGATCGCTTTTTGCCTTATAAATATATTTATTAATTTTTTAATTAATTAATGCATTTCTTCAGCTTTATTTATTTTTTTAGGAATGCTAACAATTATTATATTTTCTAAAATATCAATAATCGTTTCCCATGGATTAAGATTTAATATTTTAATTTTATAATTTTTAAAAAAAATTTAGAAAATTTTAATTAATTTTATAATCTTTTTTGTGTTTTTTATTAATTCAAAATTATAATTCTTACTATCATAAAAACGCGTTTTATTAAAGGTTATATTTCTTATTAAAATAACGCGTTTAAGCTATAATATTTATATTTTAAAAATATTAATAAAATTATATTTAATTAAATATTTTATATAGGCTTTAGCTTTTAATTTATTAAATTTAAAGCGATTATAAATAAAAGAATATATTTTATATTTATATGCCTTAATATAATTGGCTAAAGGCTTGGTTGGGACTTTTTTAAAATATTTATTTAAAGTTCTTAAAAGGGTTTTTTAATTTATTTTTTGAACTGGGAAACGATTTAATAAATATTCAGCGGCTTTATAAATCTTAGGCTATAGAAATTTCGAAAAATTTAATTATAGGCATAATGCGATAACGAAATTAATTAATATTTTATTTAATTTTTTAGCTTTTTTATTTTGGCTTTTAATATAAATTATTAATTTTTTAATAATTTATTTATTTTACTAAAGCAATTATTAAAAGCTTAGCCCAAAATTTTGTTTGTTATCGATGTGCCAAATTTTAATATTTAATTTATATTAATGCTTAACGAAATTAATAAATTTAATTATAATATCTAATATTTTCTTTTGATCGATATTAAATATATAATATATATAATATATATAAATAATTAGGTTATAATAATAAATAATTTTAATATAATTACCAATTTCTTAATATTAATAAATAATATTAAATCAAATATTATTATATAAAATATTTAATTATTTTTTTGGCCGACGTAAGATTTGCTAACGTAAGTTTTTTAAAAAATATATTTCGCAATTAAATATTAGTTTATTGATTATTTTAATTTTACGCAATTTCTTTTGGAGATATATTATAATTTATGGATTTAAATAACCGAATCAAATATAAAAAATATTAGCTAATTTTTTGCTTGGTGGCAAAAATAATTTCGAGCTAATAGCAAATGATTTATATTGATTTTTACGCAATAAATTATATTTTAATATTTATTAAGCATAATAAATAGAAATTTTGCAAAACATAATTTTTTTTTTATTTTATAATTAAAAATTTAATATTTTAATAAACGTTTTTATTAATTATATATTTAAGAAATATAACGTTAGTCGAAAAGAAAGGCATATAAGCTACATTAATAAGCTTAATAACCTTCGTTCCATTGGGTTGGGTTGGGCAATTTATATAAATTTAAATAATGCTAATGCTTTGCATTTCGACTTTTTTATTACCAGCAAATAAAACCTTATCGATATAATATAAATTTAAGAATTTTGATCGATTATTACAAACATAAATAATTGCTTTAAAATCCAAAATATAATTATTATATAATTTATATTAGGCATTTGCCGCATATTTCGAAATTATTATTTAGAAAATTATTAATATTTTTAATGCTAAAGAAATTAAAAAAAAAAATAAGAATTAGGGCTGGATCTTTCGTTAATATAGATAGTTCAGCTAATTTATTTTTTATTAATAAAAGCTTAAATATAATTTTTTTATAGCTTTTTTAAATTTTTTTTTTTTTTTAAAACAATTTTGTTTTAGGCAGGGATTTGCTTATTAATTTAATGCTTTTTTTGTAAGGTTTATTTTATTTTTTTTTTCGATGTTTTTATTGGGCTTCTATTTTTTTTATCGATATGCTTCGATCAAATATAAGCAATTTTTATATTTATAAAATTTATTATATATTGTGGGGGGGTTTTAGGGCTGGGTGTGGTAAAACCAAGAGCTGCGACTCGAGGCCTAAAATAATCTCTGATAATTAAGCTTAAGAATAATTATTAAAATATATAAATAAGATTATTTTTAATATTGATTTTATTAATTTATTATTATAACTAAATATTCGATTTCGTTAATATAATTTTTTATTTTTTTTTATCGTTTTTAATTTTTATGCTTTATATTCTCTTTTTAAGAAAAGCTTTTTTTCCTAAATATAAACATTAAGATAAAAACCCTTGCAACATTTCAATCTCATCTAATTTCGCTTATAATGAGGCAAGGGGCAATTCCCCTGCCACAATACATAAATATATAAAGCTCTGCTTAACTTTAAGTAAAGCCCTAATTAATAAATTTATTTTTAATTAATTAATTTTAGTTCTTGGCAGCTTGTTTAAGTTTATAAAAGCTTTTTAGTGCTTGCCAAACTCGATTTTTTTTTATAAAAATTCTTTATAATAGTTTTATATAAATTTAAATATAATTTTNTATAAAGCATTCTTAATATTATATTAACGGCATTTTAAGTTTTTTGCTATTATTATTGCCAAAAATAATCTTAATATATTTATTTAAATTATTAATGCAAACGTTTAATTATAATTTTATTTATATATTTAATTAAATTTTTTCGCTACTAAATATGCTTTA